>CAWVOI010000038.1:0-193576 GCA_963930915.1 Forcipomyia taiwana
AAGCAGTGGTATCAACGCAGAGTACTGAACATCGAGAAGCTGTAGGCCTGGACGTCACTGAAGGAGACGCCCTCGAGAACCAGGCAGCTCACGGACCCGCTAAATGCGTACCTGAGGAAGGACGGGACAAAGACGTTGGAGAGCGTGACGAAAGCGTCAGCCGTGGGGGCCACCTCGAACCTGTACTCAGCCATCTCGAGACTCCGGATATTGCGCACGGGGACTCGCTTCAGGTTGATGTGTGGACAAAGGTCTTGGGCCGTATAATCAAAGTGTCACAAGCGCTGATCTCAATGTACCGCGTGGACCCGTTCTGGCTCCACATCTCCACAGGACGGAGCTTATTGTGGCAGCTACAGCTTACTACGGCGTAGTTGGTGGTGTACTGGCAGCTGATGGCGATGACGTCGTAGTCGTCGATTAGCACCGCCATCGAGAGAGTCCCACACTACAAGCAAGCAAATGAATTTGAGCCACACTATTTTCTTTTTTCCTCCCTTTTCTTTCGCTCCAAACCAGTCTTTTTCGCATTTTTGCCTAAATAGCTAGTAGTCAAGCATGTAATGCCTAATAAGGCACATTGCACGCCAACAGATGCTTTCCAATCTACTCTATTTTGAGCTAGCGTCTTTAGTTGCGTCCAGGACCTCTCATGGAAACTCTGCCTCTTGATCATTTTGCTCCTCCACGTCAGTTTTGGTCTTCGTTTTCTTCTTGATCCCTGAGAGATCCACTCCAGTGTGACTCTTCTTATGTCCTCTGGTTCTCTCCGAAGGGTGTGACCGATCCCACTCCATTTACGCTTTTTTATTTGGCCTCAATTGGCCTTCGCCCGTCAGTTCCCATAGGTCTTCGTTGTTAATCACATTGGGCCAGAATATTCCCAGAATTTCTTCTTAGGCGCTTATTGACGTAGACTTGCAGTTTTTTGGAAGTCGGACTTGCTTAATCCCCACGTTTCACACGAGTAAAGCAGGACACTGAGAACACAACTACTAAATATCATCAGTTTTCGTGCTTTTTGATAGCGAGGGAGACTGCCAGGTTTCCTCAAGGACCAGAATGTATATCCTGCTTTCTTTATTCTGTTTCAAATGTCTTCTTGCGTTCCTCCTGTCTTAGTTACTATAGCTTCTAGGTAGCAGAATTGCTCCACATCCTCGATAATTTGTGAGTTCATTCTCAAGGGCTCTTCACTGACTGCATTGAGGCGCATGACTTTAATTTTTGAACGTTAATTTTTAGGCCCACTTTTGCGGCGTTTCTTTGTAGTAGTGTAAGCTTATTCTGTAAATAGTCATGTGAGTGCGCCAGCAGGCAGATGTCGTCAGCATAATTTCGATCATGGAGTCTCCCTCACCCAGCTTCCATTGTATTCCACCTTGTGCCTCAGTGTTTGTTTTCCTAATTACATTGTCCAGGGCAATCAGAAATCTAAGTAGCTAAATATAACAAAATTATTAAAACAAGAGACACGTTTATTTGTTTGTTCTTCTTAACACAATTTAGGGATACTCAAATTCTATTATTAGACATGTTGCTGTTGTTTCTTAGATGGCTTTGCGAAGTGAGTCGGAGAAAGCTAACCTCTTGCGGAACTTTTTTTCTAAAATTAAAAGCGTTAAAAACAACATATAAATCTCCAAACCTAGGGTTCAATAGTCACTCTTACCACTGGAGGCAAGACGTTAGTTTCTATCACGCGGCAAAGTTGGGATGGAAAGAGACCGTACTTCACAATGCAAATGCAGTCGAATTTTTGTTGGGTACGGCTGACTTGGTCACTGATAGCAGCTGAGAGGGTTTGTGAAAACTGTTTCCGCAGTTTGGTTTCACTGCCCAAGTACGTGTTCAAGTTAAAGACGAATCCGTTATTGTTGATAATGGCATCTATACCGAGGTCTGATTTGTACTGGAGCTTGTCTCTCAGGTCAGGAGATCCGGTTGGACGTTTGCGGCCATCAGCTAGCTGGAGCACATTATTGGTGTTGAAGCCTGTAATTTTTATAGGATTTGTGGGTTTTAAGAGCGATATGAAAGTTTCCTTTCTTTCAACCTACCTACAATCTTGCTGGCATCCCCAGATTCTCCCACCGTAAGGTCAATGACGGGAACTAGCGAATGCACAGCGATTCCTTGCACTTTCATCTGACCCTCAACAGCCTTGCTGAGCAAAACTTTCACCTGTGAAAGTGAATTTAAGTTTGGGAGCTTGCATGAAATTTCCTCTTCTCTTACCGCGCTGGCATACTTGAGCTCATCTGATCGCACAGCCAAAATGAACTTACTGGCAGTAGGTCGGAACGGAAGTCGAGTGCTTCGCGGAAAGCCACTGCATCGGAAGTAGCAACAAGGTTCTCCTTGAGATTCTCAATGGCCTCGAAGAGCTGCTGTGAGAAACGGTCAACCTTTTCCGTCGCCAGTCTTGATGGTTTTCATACTCGGGGCCTTTTAGGTTGGCCGGAAGCTTGCCGTCAAAGTCAAGGGAGGCCTTGTTAGAGTAGAAACTGACGTATTTCTCATTCCTGTTGAATCCCAGCACCGCAATACGCGAGTCTGTGACTCCTCTGGAAGTAAGTTCAGCTTTCAGGTCCGTCACGAGGCTCTGGATAAGGTCTTGCACTCCACTGATGGCAGTATCTACGACAATAACTCCGTCAGCCTCGGTCTTAGGTACCTCTACGCTAAAATCATCTGCAATATCGACCTTTTTTTCGCCCACCTGACACTTGATGCACTGGCTAGGAACGCGGACGGGGATATTTTCTAGCAGGGCAGAGCTAGCGTAGGTGTAGGCCAACGTTGCAAGCAGCGTCGAGTTTGTCAGCTGCCACAGAGACTGCGTGTTCACAGGCCTCCTTGTAGTTGCGGGTGTTGACGAGTAAGAATCCGAGCTGGAGAGGTGAGCCAGTAGAGAAAAACTCATTACAGAGCTTGTCTGATTCATGGTTATGCAAGATAGGAGCCACTGGGGCGCAACTTCCGACTCCATAGGCGTTTCCTAGGGCTACTCCATCGGCAGCAAGTTGTCCGTTGGGAAGCAAGTAGTCATCGTAGGGCTCATAGTTTCCATTTCCGAGGAGTCCTCGAAGGCGGTTATGATAAAAACCGGATACCGTGACGTGGCAGATGCGTAGGTCAAGGCTACAGATAACGTGAACGCCGTATCTGGTAATGAAGGAGACGCTGTAATAGCGGCGCCATGCGTGGATGTCATTATTCCGAACGGGCAGAGTAGCGGGAGCTCCGTTGAGCTTCACGACTCCTTCGTTATCGATTTCAAGACTGTCAGTGGGGTCAAAAAGAGAAAGCGACTTCAACTTTCCATTCGCAAGGTTGGCCACAAGGGTAAAGTTTCCGTTGGAGACATCCTGTGCGAGAACGTAGCTACAGCTACCGGGGAAGGTAATGTGGCGCTCATCAAATGTAAAAATATGCTGGCCGTCTCCAATATGGGCGTGAAGCTTAAAGGGCGGAATAAGCTCCGAGAGATCGAATCCATAAGGGCGATAGTTGAGAAGATCTCGAATTGAGAAGCAGTTGGCCTCGCGAATACAGTAAAGTGAGCTGAACTTGACGTTCCAGACGTAGGAGATGCGCTTAAAACCTTCAAGAGACACAGGAAGGCTTTGAAGCCAGCCAGAGGGATCCTTATCCTTCTGGTAGTTGTCAATGTACTTCAGAAGTGACCTGACAGCGGCGACTCCAGCTTCAAAGAGATCCTTGAAGGCCTTTTGGTCGTCAACTGGAACCTTGGTGAGTTTCTACAAGTTTTCAAATGTCACGATGGAATATTATGTCTCTCTGAAGCTCTATTACCTTGTACAAGTAGTCATTTAGCTTATCAGTGAAGACCTGCCATTCTTGAGTGGGGAGGTTGGGCTTGACGGCATTTAGGAATTCTCTTAAGGTTGCGGCAACTTGCTCCTGGATGTTGTACTGAGCAAAGAACTAAAATTAGAACTTATAAATAGAACTCTTGTCACGATAAAACTCAATCCCAACTCACTTCACTAACTTTCTCCTTGACAACCTCAACTCCTGGAAGAGCCTGCAACTGCTGAATTAACAGTTCGTATAAGTCTCTGAGTTCTTTTTCAAGTTGTTCAAAGTACTCTTTGGAGAGCCCACTGAAATTTTTGAAAAAGTCGGCTAAGACACTGGAGATCTTATTAAAGTCATCTTCAAATCCTTTGAGAGCCTTGGTGGCGCGCTCAAAGAGGCTGCTAACAATGGAAACGGCCTCTTCGTACAGACTAAAGGCTACTTGTTCAAGTTGCTTATACAAATCCGTCAAGGCGGGTAACAGTTTGTCCTTGCAGATTGCCTGCAGCTGATTGTAAAGCTCTGTGACAGCGGCATTAACCTTTTCATAATACAGTAGAACTATCTTTGAGACGTCATCAAAGATCTTGCCGAAGGTGTCAATGATCTTTACCCTGGAAGGGAAGTAGCATTAAATTTGAGCCATTTAGAAGGTACTGAACTTACAAGTAGTCGGCAATTTTTTTGATAGTTGGATCGGCTTGGAGCTCAGTAGAGAGCTTTTCCCACTGCTTAGTGTACTCCTCGCGCAGCTTCTTGAAGTCAGGTACAGAGGCTTGTAAGTCTTTGTACTGTGCCTCGATAGTGTTCTTTAGTTTTTCGAACTTCTCCTGAACGATTTTGCGTGAGTTATCATTCTCTACCTTAACGGTGTCTTTCAATTGGGTCTAATAATCGAGAAAAAGACGAAGAAATAATAAAATTAATTAAACCAATAGAGAGACCTGGCCTGTAACTTAAAATATTCAGTACATTCCAAGTTAATTTAGTACCTAATGTACGTCGCATTGGATCAAGTCGTTAGTGTAAACTCCCATTTACTAAGTGATCCATTTGGCTTCTTTAGTGATGAGTAAAAATGTACTAAGGCACATACATAAATTGCTACACGACGAGCTACGTGCTTTTATTAATAGAGATAGGATGCAACTATTGAAAAATTCTTGATTAAAGGCAACTCGCAAATTAATTTGGAAAAAAAGATCTGATGCAAGTAAGAATTACTTGGAAGATTAATATTAGTTTTAAAAGCTCTTCATCAAATTAGTTTGAACTCAGACAAATCACAAAGATTAACTAACAATCTTACCAGGAAGACCTTGGTGTCCGCATCGTTGGTTTTAAAGTTTGAGGTGAGGAAACTGGCTTGATTTAGACTAACTTTTCCTTCAAAGAGCTCCTTTCCGTTTCCAACAACATGAATCGAAGCTGCTTTTCCAAGCTCGAAGTTGCCCTTAACATCTAAAAGCTTGTCCTTCGAGAGAGTAAATGAGGCAGTCGTAAAGCCGTCAATTTTGGAGTTAACCTCAATAGGGGAGTTTCCGAGCTGCTTGAAGACAGAATTGAAGGTTCCACTCTTTTTGCGCAAATCAAAGTTCGCCAAAAATCGGATGAGCTCCTCTCCCAGGACGTTTACATAGACTTCGGAATTTTTTTCGCTGACGAAGACATAGCTGCCGAAGCTGTAATCCTTATTGGGGATAGATCCGGAAGAAGCGAAGCTCAATACGCGCGTGTCGTAATTGAGGGCGGTGTGTCCGTCGAATCCAACGTCAAGGTTCAGTCCCTTGCTGCGGAGTTTAGACTCAGCGGTGATGTTAAAACCTTTACCCGAACGATCAACGTTCTCCCATGCAACCAAAGCCTCCACCTTTTTATTTTTCTGCTGGAAAACGTCTAGTTCCAACTTGGCATTGCCTTTCTGGTTGTCTCCATCCAGTTCTGTGCTGCCTCCAATGATGAGGGGTTTAAAGCTGGGATACTCGAGCTTTAGAGTGCCCTGGCCCTTTAAGACATTGTTTCCGGGTCGATCGAGGTTGGCCTTGAAATTTAGGCTGCTCTTACTACCGGGATCCTTGGCTTTGTCCAAGTAGAAGGTAATCTCGGAATTATAGGCACCAAAGACATTATTTTCGGGGTAGGCGTACTGGGCTTCAAGGGCGATAGTCCGAGTTGGGAATGTGATGACGACACCAGCGGAGTTCTTGTGGACGTAGAGGCTGTACTGGTACTTGTTCTTATCCTGAGATTGAAGGTGCATATCTACGGTGTGGTCCAGTAAAGGTCCTTTCTTGGATGTATCGGCCTTGAGGCCAAACTCGTGAGTATATCCGAGCTGGCGCAGATCTACTGAAATAACGAGCTCATGAGCAAAGTCAGTGTAATCGGAGCGCTGAACGGAGGAGCGGAAATCAATGTTGATGCACTGCTTCTTAGCCTCACAGACAGTATGTTTAAAAAGTGCAGTCTTATCGGTAAGCTTGAGCTCGCTTACGACGTTTTTGGATCCAACACGGCCATCAAGTACGAAAGAAACTCCCGTCTCACCATCCTTAGTGGCATCAAACTTGTTTCGGATAAAAGTGAAGGACGTCTCCTGCTGCTCCTCGTACAGCTTCACGTTACCTTTTCCCTCAATAATGGTTCTGCCCTTCTCATCTTTTACACTAAAGTCAGCAGATCCTGAAATGAGGTTCTTTCCGTCCTGCGTGCCTTTGAATTCAACTCCCTTCCCGGAGGGCTTGGAAGTGATCTCAATGGAGGTTTTCTTGAGGTTTGTGGAGTCGAGGTTGACCTTCAGATAGAAGTTTGCAGGACTCTTAAAAAGCACTTCACCGTCCAAGTTCAAGTTGTAACCGATGAAGTTCTCAACTTTAACGAGGGCCGTGTACTTGGAGTCATCGAGTTTGGTAAGACCCAGGAAGAGCTTGACAGTATTTTCAGGATAGACAAACTCAATAGAAACGGTGGGTGAGAACTCGGAGAGTACAGCCAGGCCACTATAGGAGTATGGTCGCTGATTAACGTTCACCTTTATGTTGGTTTTGTATGTGTTTCCACCCGAAACACTCCAGTCAAACTCAATAGCGACATCTTTTGCTTTCTCAAGAGGTGTTTGAAGGTTCGCTTTCAGAATAACATCAGATTTATCGGCGTTTCCGCTGGCCTTTAGATTGTATACTTTGCCCTGGCCGAAACCCAATTCGAGGTCCACGCTGCCCTGCTTTTTCTCCTCATTGCACTCGCAGTTGTAGCTTAGTTTTATGTTGACAGGGTCAACGTCTGGTAGAGTGAATGCTACTTTAGCGTCTCCTTTCTTGGTGGTTCCTTTGAAGTTTCCATCGAATCCAATACGCTTATCTCCAAACTGAACGTCAAGCTTCTTGCGTACCTCGCATTGGTCCTTCTCGTCTGCGGGTTCTCGGACCACAGCGGAATGGGAGACCTTTATTTGCTTCAACTTGGTGTCGGGAATATTGACCACGAGATTAAAGTCACTGGTTGAGGGCTTCCCACGCTGCTGTATGTCATACTTAAGAGTTACATCAAAATCCACGACTTGTCCGTACTTTCCGTTTGCTTTGAATTCAGCCTTTGCCTCCGAAGCTTCATCGGAAGCCAGGTTAAAGACTAGAGGGTCCTTCAATACAGCTCCGTCAATTTTCAGGCCGACAGTAGACTTGAAAGCTTCTCCGTTGGGGAGACGAGTCCAGGTGTTAAGAATGTTGATGTCTTTTTTGTCAAAGCCTGTGTAGGTGAACTTATTAGTTACGTCCCAAGTCTTGGCCTTGAGATCCGTGTGTTTTAGGTGGCGATCAACAGTTACGGAGCGCTTGTCTCCGTTGGGCTGGCTGTCACTGAACTCAATTTTGATTTTAGAGCTCCCCTGCGTGCTTTTGAAGTCAACGTGGCGGTCTATTGAACCGGCAGCTTTGCGTCCAGTGGGGAGTCCGAGCTCGAAATTTGCGTTGAGGTTCCCATTAAGGGCACTTCCGACCTCCTTGGCGGCCACGTTAAAGGAGTATTTTTCGGTCAAAATAGTCAACGTGTTCTTGCTGTCAATGTTCTTGGGTTCCAAGTGACTCTTGGTGGTGAACTCAATTTTCTTTGAATCGTCCTTTCCAAAGTCATAGAAAAGCTTGGTATTAACGTCAAAAGTTGGTTGCTGGACGTTAAAGTCGGAGTCCACCTTGATCTTGCGGTCAATACGGTCAAGAGAAACGGTAGCCGTTAGTGTTCCTTTGCGCTTGACTGCGTTGATCCCTCCCTTGCCTGTAAGCGTGTCCTTAACGGAGATATCGAAGCTGCCTTGGACGTTCTCTCCACGTTTTACATTGAAATTGTAAGAGGCTAGTTCCGTCTTGCCCTCTAAAAGTTTGGCGTTTGACTTGGCTTCAGATGGGTTTGACTTGAGGAGGAAATTTAAACTGCAAATTGGAATTATTTTTTTAAAATTTCATGAAAAGTATAACAGGCTTACGTGTAAGGTGTGTCCTTTTTGTTGGGTAAAGTGGTCACAGCCTCAAATTGAACATCTACGTTTTCCTCTGTAAGGCGGTTACCGAACTTGCCGTTTAGACCAAACTCAAATCCACAGCTTGAAATCAGGTTAGTGTTGATGTCCGAAACCTTATCTTTGACGACTCTCGTTGCTGTTAGCTTGGCGTTGTGCTTATTGAGGGCTGCGGTGAGCTCGACGTCGAAGTCACCCTTAGTCTTAGCGTTGTATTTATTGATAGAGGAGATCTTAAGGGAGTGAGGGTCGGAGGAGACTTCTACATTGAACTTGGCAAGGTTCTTCTGATACTCGTTGTCAAGACTGGCGGTGAAGGGAACGAAGGGAGCTTCGACCTTAACAACTGATCTCCACGACTTGAACTCCTTCTTTTCTTCATTGACGTAGGCGTAATTGGCATTTTGAAGCCAGTGGAAGCGGTTCTTAGAGTTAGCCAAATCCTTTCCAACTACAACTAGGACCTCGTTCTTGAAGAGAGATCCTTTTTTACGCTCATAATCGACCTTCGTTTGACCATTAGCGAACTCGTGAAAGTCGCTAAGAAGAGCCAAGTCCAGCAAAAAGTGACCAATTCCCTCCTTGTCAAGCGTGTTTTCGAAAGCTCCATTTACTTGGGCCTTCTTTTTATCGCTACTTAGTTCGTACTTGAGGTCATACTCAAAGCGAGGGCCATTGCGAGTAATAAAGCCATTCACGACGTAAGGAGCGCCATTGGGAGTAGTGACCTTGAGATTGTTGAAGAGATATTTGGTGTTGCCATTAGCACGTTCCACAATAACCTTGCCGTCAACCTTGTAGCCACCTAGGTTTTCAGAGTTAGAGCGTGGATCTTTAATCATGATGATAGGTTTGTACTCTGATTTAACTTCGTTTCCAGAGACATCAAATCCGATTTTGGCGAGGTACTCATCCTTGTCTAGGCGTCCTGCGGCATAAAGAGCAAACTCTTTTGAGTTTTTCTTGAGTCCAGCTTCCACTGAGGCGGTTTTTCGGGGTGAGTCGACTGCCACTTTGACAAAGTAGTCGCTATCGTAAGCCCACTCAAGCTGTAGAGAGGTTTTGCGAGTCGGATCTGAGCCAGGAGTGTCGAAGACATATGTTACGATGGGGTGTTTTGGATCTGTAATGGTTTTTTGTTTTTTTCTTAGTAAAGTAAATTCAATGAATTTAGATAATCGCTTACTTGAGTCGTCAAAGTTTCCGGAAACTGTGTAGGCTTTTTCGACCTCAGCACGCAATTTAAGCGAGCTGGGACCTGAAAAAGGGAAGGTTGCTGTGTTGGGTCCTTCTCCAGGATTGAAGTCAAGAGTGGGACAAAGGGTGAGGCCAACATAAGGCTTGAACTGATCGAAGCAATCGGAGAAGTCCTTTCGGTTCTTGACAGATTCTGGAGCAACAGGGATCTCAACGGTCTCTCGGAGCTTTTCACGAACAATGAACAGGGCATTGGTTTCGACGTTGAAGAGCTCCTGTTTATCAAAGGGGAAGCTCAGCTTGACGTCAAACTTCTTATGGTCGGGAGCGGAGTGAAAGTCAACCTGGACACCAGTGCTAGAATGCAGGGTTCCTACTAATTTGAGTCCTGCGGCAATTGCAAAGGCGTCAATGGTAAGCTCGCTGCTGACTTGGACGCTGTAGCTGGGGGAGAAAGTGAAGATAAACTTTGGGTCTTTGCGAAAGTTCTTGACATCAACTTTGCCAGCAGCTTCGATGCGGGTAGAGGCTGAACCTTCAACGCCGATTCTTAAGGGAAGTCCAAATGCCGTGGGGTAGACTAGGTCGGCATCCAAGAAGAGAGTTTGGCCCTCATAAACCTTGTTGAAGTCTTTGGCTTGCGCAATTTGGCCGTCAACTAGCTTGAAAAACTTCTCGATAAACTCCTGGGGGCTGTTGGGCAGCTCGCTGGACAAGCTGAGGAAGTACAGCTCCGTTCCAAAAAGCTTGAAGGACAAGTCCAGTTCTACATCTGAGAACACATCGTTGGAGAGCTGGACCGATTTGCGGAAAGAAGTTACTTCGTCTTTAGAGGCTCGGCGACGGCGTTCGAGGCGCTTAGTCGTTTTTTCACGCACCTGGTTGTAGGTTGAGATGAGGTTATTGTAAAGCTCTTGAGTATTTTCGAATGCCAGTTCTCCTTTGGGTCCAAAATAGTGCTCTAGTACCTGTTCGAGGTTTTCTTGGCGATAGTTTAGCTCAAAGACATTAAAGACATTTCCAAAAAGCTCGCCCGTTAAGTTGAAACGCGAGGAGCGAGGTAGCCAGCTTTTTTGTGAGTAAATGACATTGGTATCGACGCTGGCTCCAGCTCCAATGCTCTCAATAGCGTATGAGAATTCCTTGTTGAAAGAGTACTTTCTCACATCAGAGGGGAACTTATAGGAGGGTTTGATGTTCCCGTACACGCGTCGAAGGCCTTCTCGGTGAGGGTCGGCGCTTGCTCTAAGACTCGCGAGATGCGAGTTGATGAAGCTTCCAACTTGGTAGACTGGCTCGTCGTCTAGTAAGGCTTTAATTTCATTAGCGTTCGCGGCATTAGGACAGCTTACAAAAGCAAGGTAAGCCTCAATCCGGACCTCAGAGTCCTCTAAGCGGTTCTTAAGAATATTAAGGGCCAGCGTCTGAAGCTTCTTGTTGCAAACATTCCCACTAAAAGCCTGTAGGGCTGCTACTCGGACACGGTTGGAAGCCTTTTCGGATGAACACTCGATTACTCCTTTCAGAACGGGTTCAAGGAGAATGTTGGCGTTGCGGATTCCCTTGAGGACCGAAACGTACTTGTCTTCCTGCTGGCGAGTCGAGGGTTTGCATCCACCGAGATTATTAGAGTACTTCGTGAGGAGCTCCTTTAAGTCAGCCGACGTGCACTCCTGTTTGGAACCTATGATTAATATATTCACCTCCAAACTGAAGAATCCTTCCGCGCATGTGGCATGTCTCGGCTTCCAGGTTGTTGTTTGTTTGTGAAATACTGATGTGCCACGCCTCGTCGCAAGACGTTTGTTTCGTCTTCCACCTTCCGCGCATGTGGCATGTCTCGGCTTCCAGGTTGTTGTTTGTTTGTGAAATACAGATGTGCCAAACGATTTACTAACTAAATGGTCATTTCAAATCTGCAAAATCCGTCGACCAAACGATTAACTGACTCAACGGCCATTTCAAATTTCAACGGAATTTTCAAATTAACGCCATCTGTTGACAGAAATTTTGAATATTTTCCAGTATTTTGCGCAACGCCCTCGCAACGGAATTTTCAAATTAACGCCATCTGTTGACAGAAATTTTGAATTTTTTGCCGGTATTTTGCGCAACGTCCTCGGAACGGAATTTTCAAATTAACGCCATCTGTTGACAGAAATTTTGAATATTTGCCGGTATTTTGCGCAACGCCCTCGGAACGGAATCTTCAAATTAACGCCATCTGTTGACAGAAATTTTGAATTTTTTGCCGATATTTTGTGCAACGCCCTCTGTTGACCAACAGTGATACTTTTCAACCGAAAGTTTTTAATAGCGCCATCTGTTAACCGACTTGGACACTTTTTATTTCAAATTTGAAGAAAACGTTATCGGTTGACAGTCATGCCTTCTTTTCAATTGATATTTTTGATTGATGCCATCTGTGGGCTGAAAAATATGATTTTTTACTGATTATTTTGCTTGCGCCATTTTTTGTAGGAAATAAAATCTTTTCAACCTTTACAGTCAACATTTACAGTCCGGCATTTACAAAATATAGTTGACTTCTACATTGGTCGTGACTTTAAGTAAAAATATAACATAGAAGTCATCAAATTGACAAGCACACATGTGGGTGGGTTTATAAGTGGTGTACTTATATTTCACGAGACACCTCAAAAGCTATTCATTTTTGATTTTAAGAAGATCTGACAGCTAATTGAGCAGATATGTTATGGATATTTTTATTTTCTCCTTCAACAAAATTGCTATTTTTCCGATATATTTTGTAAATGTTCGCAGTGGAAACTTCAAGTGTATCGATTTCTGCGTGAACAAAAAGTTACGTAAGGCTTTTCTGTACCCATCGATATCCTTTTTCTAGTATCTGTGGGGTCGACAGTAAGGAACAGGAACCTTTGGAAGTACTTGGGGTCTTGGTCCTAAGATGGTCCTCTGGATCTATACTGCAGTAGTGAGGCCGTTCCTTGTTTATGGAGCGGTTGTGTGGTGGCACAGGACTCTCATTCCGAGAGTGCAGCTTCTGCTGGTCAAGTTGCAGCGACTTGCATGCCTAGGCATCACAGGTGCGCTGAGGACCACCCTACTTGCAGCAATGGAATTGTTGGATCTCCCCCACTCCATCTCTTCGGGAAGACGGAGGCACAGAAGGCACTCTGCAGGATCAGCTTGGTGCTTGGGAGAAGGGTGGCATACGGGCCGGGTGAGAGATCGAACCTGACAGCATCTCTACTGGACGTTGGGAACGGAGGCTTTACTGGGATGTGTGACAATACAAGGCCTAGGCGTATAATGCTCCGAAAGTTTCAGTGTGCCATTCCAGGGAGGGATCTGTGGGACACTTTCAGAGGGCAGACCATGGGTGAGGGCTCTATCGCTTGCTTCACGGAGGGTTCTCTGATGGACTCTGGCTCGGGAGCTGGAGTCTATGTGAAGAATGGGGACGTCAACCTGTCTGTCGCCTTGGGCAAGAAAGCCTCAGTATTTCAAGCTAAAGTGTACGCTATTATAGAGGTGGCGTGCAGACTCTTGGAACAAGGGACAGATGGAAGGAAGATTTTCGTGTTCTCAGACAGTCAGGCAGCCTTAAAGTCGCTGTCAAATGTGGATATAAGCTCTCATTTTGTAAAGAAATGTGTCCATAGGCTGAACGATCTAGGAGTGGCTAACCGAGTGACCCTGGTTTGGGTGCCTGGACACTCTGTTGTGGGGGGAAATGAGATTGCTGATGCCCTGGCTCAGAAGGGCTCGGGAACAGCGCTCATTGGGCCGGAACCTGCCTTGGTATGGACTTTCAAGTCTCTCAAGTCCCACCTACAGTTGAGACTTTGGGAACAGCACCATCGGTACTGGACGGGGTTCTTGACCTGTAGGGATACTAAGAGACTTGTACGGGGTCCAGACAAGGACAGGGCCAGGTGCCTGCTGTCAATGAAAACAGGAGATTCGTCTGTTGATGTTTGCCAACACGATCCACAGCCCATTGAACAGACATCTGTACAGAATACTCAAGATTGACTCTCCTATCTGTCGGAGATGCCAGAGCCAGGTGGATGAATCCCCTGAACACTTCCTTCGGTACTGTGACGGCTAAGAGGTTTAGAGACGCAGGATTTTTAAGGGACCGTTCAAATATGGCGATCTCAAGAGGGAGGACGTAGATGCTCTTCTGAGATTTATCAAAACAACTGGGAGGTTCCAGACCTGAATGATACTCCTGGGAGAACGGTAAAAGAACGTCACCAGGAACCAGAGCTGAAGGATGAATAGATGCCAGGGGCCCACTGATGGCCTATGTATCTTGGTTTTGTGACTATCCACTGGTGGTGCGAGTCAGAAGACACTGATTGATGTTATCAGACATGCACTGAATAAAAAGAATTGAATTGAAGGAACAATAATTTTTTTATTAGTTGATTTCGTCTAGGAGACACGAAAGTGATTAGACAGTGGGACTAGAAATAAGCTTTTTGAAGATTTGTCGGTGATAAATTATTTCCAGAGCGCGTCCATTATTGTATAATCACTAAAGACATCGAGGTGCAATGCTGTATTAACATTCTCTAATGTGTTCTCACTGAATTTGAAAAGTATCTACTGATTATTTTCTGACACTGTCAGAACTTGCAGTGCTTCGACCGTCACGAAACTTTTTGGTCAAAGATACGTGAAAACGCTCCTCTCCACTCGGAAACTTCTCGCAGTCACATTGAAAGCTTCCGATTCCAACTTGAAGACGACGCTGTCGTCGAGCTGGAATGCATAGCAGTTCATCGTGAAGGTGGCTGTATTGATCACATTAAAGTTGAGGTGGCCTATCTGGCGCCCGTTGGTGACGTCTACAAGGTAAGGGGCCTTCGAGAGCTCATTGTCGAAAGTCGAGTTAGAGACCTCGAAGAAGTCCCTCATAAACTTTCTGAACGCGAACTGCTGCAGGTTTTTGAACCAACAACCAGCGATGAGGAAGGCATCGAGTTTTTTTTAGAACATCGAGAAGCTGTAGGCCTGGACGTCACTGAAGGAGACGCCCTCGAGAACCAGGCAGCTCACGGACCCGCTAAATGCGTACCTGAGGAAGGACGGGACAAAGACGTTGGAGAGCGTGACGAAAGCGTCAGCCGTGGGGGCCACCTCGAACCTGTACTCAGCCATCTCGAGACTCCGGATATTGCGCACGGGGACTCGCTTCAGGTTGATGTGTGGACAAAGGTCTTGGGCCGTATAATCAAAGTGTCACAAGCGCTGATCTCAATGTACCGCGTGGACCCGTTCTGGCTCCACATCTCCACAGGACGGAGCTTATTGTGGCAGCTACAGCTTACTACGGCGTAGTTGGTGGTGTACTGGCAGCTGATGGCGATGACGTCGTAGTCGTCGATTAGCACCGCATCGAGAGAGTCCCACACTACAAGCAAGCAAATGAATTTGAGCCACACTATTTTCTTTTTTCCTCCCTTTTCTTTCGCTCCAAACCAGTCTTTTTCGCATTTTTGCCTAAATAGCTAGTAGTCAAGCATGTAATGCCTATAAGGCACATTGCACGCCAACAGATGCTTTCCAATCTACTCTATTTTGAGCTAGCGTCTTTAGTTGCGTCCAGGACCTCTCATGAAACTCTGCCTCTTGATCATTTTGCTCCTCCACGTCAGTTTTGGTCTTCGTTTTCTTCTTGATCCCTGAGAGATCCACTCCAGTGTGACTCTTCTTATGTCCTCTGGTTCTCTCCGAAGGGTGTGACCGATCCCACTCCATTTACGCTTTTTTATTTGGCCTCAATTGGTCTTCGCCCGGTCAGTTCCCATAGGTCTTCGTTTTTAATCACATTGGGCCAGAATATTCCCAGAATTCTTCTTAGGCGCTTATTGACGTAGACTTGCAGTTTTTGGAAGTCGGACTTGCTTAATCCCCACGTTTCACACGAGTAAAGCAGGACACTGAGAACACAACTACTAAATATCATCAGTTTCGTGCTTTTTGATAGCGAGGGAGACTGCCAGGTTTTCCTCAAGGACCAGAATGTATATCCTGCTTTCTTTATTCTGTTTCAAATGTCTTCTTTCGTTCCTCCTGTCTTAGTTACTATAGCTTCTAGGTAGCAGAATTGCTCCACATCCTCGATAATTTGTGAGTTCATTCTCAAGGGCTCTTCACTGACTGCATTGAGGCGCATGACTTTAATTTTTTGAACGTTAATTTTTAGGCCCACTTTTGCGGCGTTTCTTTGTAGTAGTGTAAGCTTATTCTGTAAATAGTCATGTGAGTGCGCCAGCAGGCAGATGTCGTCAGCATAATTTCGATCATGGAGTCTCCCCTCACCCAGCTTCCATTGTATTCCACCTTGTGCCTCAGTGTTTGTTTTCCTAATTACATTGTCCAGGGCAATCAGAAATCTAAGTAGCTAAATATAACAAAATTATTAAAACAAGAGACACGTTTATTTGTTTGTTCTTCTTAACACAATTTAGGGATACTCAAATTCTATTATTAGACATGTTGCTGTTGTTTCTTAGATGGCTTTGCGAAGTGAGTCGGAGAAAGCTAACCTCTTGCGGGAACTTTTTTCTAAAATTAAAAGCGTTAAAAACAACATATAAATCTCCAAACCTAGGGTTCAATAGTCACTCTTACCACTGGAGGCAAGACGTTAGTTTCTATCACGCGGCAAAGTTGGGATGGAAAGAGACCGTACTTCACAATGCAAATGCAGTCGAATTTTTGTTGGGTACGGCTGACTTGGTCACTGATAGCAGCTGAGAGGGTTTGTGAAAACTGTTTCCGCAGTTTGGTTTCACTGCCCAAGTACGTGTTCAAGTTAAAGACGAATCCGTTATTGTTGATAATGGCATCTATACCGAGGTCTGATTTGTACTGGAGCTTGTCTCTCAGGTCAGGAGATCCGGTTGGACGTTTGCGGCCATCAGCTAGCTGGAGCACATTATTGGTGTTGAAGCCTGTAATTTTTATAGGATTTGTGTGGTTTTAAGAGCGATATGAAAGTTTCCTTTCTTTCAACCTACCTACAATCTTGCTGGCATCCCCAGATTCTCCCACCGTAAGGTCAATGACGGGAACTAGCGAATGCACAGCGATTCCTTGCACTTTCATCTGACCCTCAACAGCCTTGCTGAGCAAAACTTTCACCTGTGAAAGTGAATTTAAGTTTGGGAGCTTGCATGAAATTTCCTCTTCTCTTACCGCGCTGGCATACTTGAGCTCATCTGATCGCACAGCCAAAATGAACTTACTGGCAGTAGGTCGGAACGGGAAGTCGAGTGCTTCGCGGAAAGCCACTGCATCGGAAGTAGCAACAAGGTTCTCCTTGAGATTCTCAATGGCCTCGAAGAGCTGCTGTGAGAAACGGTCAACCTTTTCGTCGCCAGTCTTGATGGGTTTTTCATACTCGGGGCCTTTTAGGTTGGCCGGAAGCTTGCCGTCAAAGTCAAGGGAGGCCTTGTTAGAGTAGAAACTGACGTATTTCTCATTCCTGTTGAATCCCAGCACCGCAATACGCGAGTCTGTGACTCCTCTGGAAGTAAGTTCAGCTTTCAGGTCCGTCACGAGGCTCTGGATAAGGTCTTGCACTCCACTGATGGCAGTATCTACGACAATAACTCCGTCAGCCTCGGTCTTAGGTACCTCTACGCTAAAATCATCTGCAATATCGACCTTTTTTTCGCCCACCTGACACTTGATGCACTGGCTAGGAACGCGGACGGGGATATTTTCTAGCAGGGCAGAGCTAGCGTAGGTGTAGGCAACGTTGCAAGCAGCGTCGAGTTTGTCAGCTGCCACAGAGACTGCGTGTTCACAGGCCTCCTTGTAGTTGCGGGTGTTGACGAGTAAGAATCCGAGCTGGAGAGGTGAGCCAGTAGAGAAAAACTCATTACAGAGCTTGTCTGATTCATGGTTATGCAAGATAGGAGCCACTGGGGCGCAACTTCCGACTCCATAGGCGTTTCCTAGGGCTACTCCATCGGCAGCAAGTTGTCCGTTGGGAAGCAAGTAGTCATCGTAGGGCTCATAGTTTCCATTTCCGAGGAGTCCTCGAAGGCGGTTATGATAAAAACCGGATACCGTGACGTGGCAGATGCGTAGGTCAAGGCTACAGATAACGTGAACGCCGTATCTGGTAATGAAGGAGACGCTGTAATAGCGGCGCCATGCGTGGATGTCATTATTCCGAACGGGCAGAGTAGCGGGAGCTCCGTTGAGCTTCACGACTCCTTCGTTATCGATTTCAAGACTGTCAGTGGGGTCAAAAAGAGAAAGCGACTTCAACTTTCCATTCGCAAGGTTGGCCACAAGGGTAAAGTTTCCGTTGGAGACATCCTGTGCGAGAACGTAGCTACAGCTACCGGGGAAGGTAATGTGGCGCTCATCAAATGTAAAAATATGCTGGCCGTCTCCAATATGGGCGTGAAGCTTAAAGGGCGGAATAAGCTCCGAGAGATCGAATCCATAAGGGCGATAGTTGAGAAGATCTCGAATTGAGAAGCAGTTGGCCTCGCGAATACAGTAAAGTGAGCTGAACTTGACGTTCCAGACGTAGGAGATGCGCTTAAAACCTTCAAGAGACACAGGAAGGCTTTGAAGCCAGCCAGAGGGATCCTTATCCTTCTGGTAGTTGTCAATGTACTTCAGAAGTGACCTGACAGCGGCGACTCCAGCTTCAAAGAGATCCTTGAAGGCCTTTTGGTCGTCAACTGGAACCTTGGTGAGTTTCTACAAGTTTTCAAATGTCACGATGGAATATTATGTCTCTCTGAAGCTCTATTACCTTGTACAAGTAGTCATTTAGCTTATCAGTGAAGACCTGCCATTCTTGAGTGGGGAGGTTGGGCTTGACGGCATTTAGGAATTCTCTTAAGGTTGCGGCAACTTGCTCCTGGATGTTGTACTGAGCAAAGAACTAAAATTAGAACTTATAAATAGAACTCTTGTCACGATAAAACTCAATCCCAACTCACTTCACTAACTTTCTCCTTGACAACCTCAACTCCTGGAAGAGCCTGCAACTGCTGAATTAACAGTTCGTATAAGTCTCTGAGTTCTTTTTCAAGTTGTTCAAAGTACTCTTTGGAGAGCCCACTGAAATTTTTGAAAAAGTCGGCTAAGACACTGGAGATCTTATTAAAGTCATCTTCAAATCCTTTGAGAGCCTTGGTGGCGCGCTCAAAGAGGCTGCTAACAATGGAAACGGCCTCTTCGTACAGACTAAAGGCTACTTGTTCAAGTTGCTTATACAAATCCGTCAAGGCGGGTAACAGTTTGTCCTTGCAGATTGCCTGCAGCTGATTGTAAAGCTCTGTGACAGCGGCATTAACCTTTTCATAATACAGTAGAACTATCTTTGAGACGTCATCAAAGATCTTGCCGAAGGTGTCAATGATCTTTACCCTGGAAGGGAAGTAGCATTAAATTTGAGCCATTTAGAAGGTACTGAACTTACAAGTAGTCGGCAATTTTTTTGATAGTTGGATCGGCTTGGAGCTCAGTAGAGAGCTTTTCCCACTGCTTAGTGTACTCCTCGCGCAGCTTCTTGAAGTCAGGTACAGAGGCTTGTAAGTCTTTGTACTGTGCCTCGATAGTGTTCTTTAGTTTTTCGAACTTCTCCTGAACGATTTTGCGTGAGTTATCATTCTCTACCTTAACGGTGTCTTTCAATTGGGTCTAATAATCGAGAAAAAGACGAAGAAATAATAAAATTAATTAAACCAATAGAGAGACCTGGCCTGTAACTTAAAATATTCAGTACATTCCAAGTTAATTTAGTACCTAATGTACGTCGCATTGGATCAAGTCGTTAGTGTAAACTCCCATTTACTAAGTGATCCATTTGGCTTCTTTAGTGATGAGTAAAAATGTACTAAGGCACATACATAAATTGCTACACGACGAGCTACGTGCTTTTATTAATAGAGATAGGATGCAACTATTGAAAAATTCTTGATTAAAGGCAACTCGCAAATTAATTTGGAAAAAAAGATCTGATGCAAGTAAGAATTACTTGGAAGATTAATATTAGTTTTAAAAGCTCTTCATCAAATTAGTTTGAACTCAGACAAATCACAAAGATTAACTAACAATCTTACCAGGAAGACCTTGGTGTCCGCATCGTTGGTTTTAAAGTTTGAGGTGAGGAAACTGGCTTGATTTAGACTAACTTTTCCTTCAAAGAGCTCCTTTCCGTTTCCAACAACATGAATCGAAGCTGCTTTTCCAAGCTCGAAGTTGCCCTTAACATCTAAAAGCTTGTCCTTCGAGAGAGTAAATGAGGCAGTCGTAAAGCCGTCAATTTTGGAGTTAACCTCAATAGGGGAGTTTCCGAGCTGCTTGAAGACAGAATTGAAGGTTCCACTCTTTTTGCGCAAATCAAAGTTCGCCAAAAATCGGATGAGCTCCTCTCCCAGGACGTTTACATAGACTTCGGAATTTTTTTCGCTGACGAAGACATAGCTGCCGAAGCTGTAATCCTTATTGGGGATAGATCCGGAAGAAGCGAAGCTCAATACGCGCGTGTCGTAATTGAGGGCGGTGTGTCCGTCGAATCCAACGTCAAGGTTCAGTCCCTTGCTGCGGAGTTTAGACTCAGCGGTGATGTTAAAACCTTTACCCGAACGATCAACGTTCTCCCATGCAACCAAAGCCTCCACCTTTTTATTTTTCTGCTGGAAAACGTCTAGTTCCAACTTGGCATTGCCTTTCTGGTTGTCTCCATCCAGTTCTGTGCTGCCTCCAATGATGAGGGGTTTAAAGCTGGGATACTCGAGCTTTAGAGTGCCCTGGCCCTTTAAGACATTGTTTCCGGGTCGATCGAGGTTGGCCTTGAAATTTAGGCTGCTCTTACTACCGGGATCCTTGGCTTTGTCCAAGTAGAAGGTAATCTCGGAATTATAGGCACCAAAGACATTATTTTCGGGGTAGGCGTACTGGGCTTCAAGGGCGATAGTCCGAGTTGGGAATGTGATGACGACACCAGCGGAGTTCTTGTGGACGTAGAGGCTGTACTGGTACTTGTTCTTATCCTGAGATTGAAGGTGCATATCTACGGTGTGGTCCAGTAAAGGTCCTTTCTTGGATGTATCGGCCTTGAGGCCAAACTCGTGAGTATATCCGAGCTGGCGCAGATCTACTGAAATAACGAGCTCATGAGCAAAGTCAGTGTAATCGGAGCGCTGAACGGAGGAGCGGAAATCAATGTTGATGCACTGCTTCTTAGCCTCACAGACAGTATGTTTAAAAAGTGCAGTCTTATCGGTAAGCTTGAGCTCGCTTACGACGTTTTTGGATCCAACACGGCCATCAAGTACGAAAGAAACTCCCGTCTCACCATCCTTAGTGGCATCAAACTTGTTTCGGATAAAAGTGAAGGACGTCTCCTGCTGCTCCTCGTACAGCTTCACGTTACCTTTTCCCTCAATAATGGTTCTGCCCTTCTCATCTTTTACACTAAAGTCAGCAGATCCTGAAATGAGGTTCTTTCCGTCCTGCGTGCCTTTGAATTCAACTCCCTTCCCGGAGGGCTTGGAAGTGATCTCAATGGAGGTTTTCTTGAGGTTTGTGGAGTCGAGGTTGACCTTCAGATAGAAGTTTGCAGGACTCTTAAAAAGCACTTCACCGTCCAAGTTCAAGTTGTAACCGATGAAGTTCTCAACTTTAACGAGGGCCGTGTACTTGGAGTCATCGAGTTTGGTAAGACCCAGGAAGAGCTTGACAGTATTTTCAGGATAGACAAACTCAATAGAAACGGTGGGTGAGAACTCGGAGAGTACAGCCAGGCCACTATAGGAGTATGGTCGCTGATTAACGTTCACCTTTATGTTGGTTTTGTATGTGTTTCCACCCGAAACACTCCAGTCAAACTCAATAGCGACATCTTTTGCTTTCTCAAGAGGTGTTTGAAGGTTCGCTTTCAGAATAACATCAGATTTATCGGCGTTTCCGCTGGCCTTTAGATTGTATACTTTGCCCTGGCCGAAACCCAATTCGAGGTCCACGCTGCCCTGCTTTTTCTCCTCATTGCACTCGCAGTTGTAGCTTAGTTTTATGTTGACAGGGTCAACGTCTGGTAGAGTGAATGCTACTTTAGCGTCTCCTTTCTTGGTGGTTCCTTTGAAGTTTCCATCGAATCCAATACGCTTATCTCCAAACTGAACGTCAAGCTTCTTGCGTACCTCGCATTGGTCCTTCTCGTCTGCGGGTTCTCGGACCACAGCGGAATGGGAGACCTTTATTTGCTTCAACTTGGTGTCGGGAATATTGACCACGAGATTAAAGTCACTGGTTGAGGGCTTCCCACGCTGCTGTATGTCATACTTAAGAGTTACATCAAAATCCACGACTTGTCCGTACTTTCCGTTTGCTTTGAATTCAGCCTTTGCCTCCGAAGCTTCATCGGAAGCCAGGTTAAAGACTAGAGGGTCCTTCAATACAGCTCCGTCAATTTTCAGGCCGACAGTAGACTTGAAAGCTTCTCCGTTGGGGAGACGAGTCCAGGTGTTAAGAATGTTGATGTCTTTTTTGTCAAAGCCTGTGTAGGTGAACTTATTAGTTACGTCCCAAGTCTTGGCCTTGAGATCCGTGTGTTTTAGGTGGCGATCAACAGTTACGGAGCGCTTGTCTCCGTTGGGCTGGCTGTCACTGAACTCAATTTTGATTTTAGAGCTCCCCTGCGTGCTTTTGAAGTCAACGTGGCGGTCTATTGAACCGGCAGCTTTGCGTCCAGTGGGGAGTCCGAGCTCGAAATTTGCGTTGAGGTTCCCATTAAGGGCACTTCCGACCTCCTTGGCGGCCACGTTAAAGGAGTATTTTTCGGTCAAAATAGTCAACGTGTTCTTGCTGTCAATGTTCTTGGGTTCCAAGTGACTCTTGGTGGTGAACTCAATTTTCTTTGAATCGTCCTTTCCAAAGTCATAGAAAAGCTTGGTATTAACGTCAAAAGTTGGTTGCTGGACGTTAAAGTCGGAGTCCACCTTGATCTTGCGGTCAATACGGTCAAGAGAAACGGTAGCCGTTAGTGTTCCTTTGCGCTTGACTGCGTTGATCCCTCCCTTGCCTGTAAGCGTGTCCTTAACGGAGATATCGAAGCTGCCTTGGACGTTCTCTCCACGTTTTACATTGAAATTGTAAGAGGCTAGTTCCGTCTTGCCCTCTAAAAGTTTGGCGTTTGACTTGGCTTCAGATGGGTTTGACTTGAGGAGGAAATTTAAACTGCAAATTGGAATTATTTTTTTAAAATTTCATGAAAAGTATAACAGGCTTACGTGTAAGGTGTGTCCTTTTTGTTGGGTAAAGTGGTCACAGCCTCAAATTGAACATCTACGTTTTCCTCTGTAAGGCGGTTACCGAACTTGCCGTTTAGACCAAACTCAAATCCACAGCTTGAAATCAGGTTAGTGTTGATGTCCGAAACCTTATCTTTGACGACTCTCGTTGCTGTTAGCTTGGCGTTGTGCTTATTGAGGGCTGCGGTGAGCTCGACGTCGAAGTCACCCTTAGTCTTAGCGTTGTATTTATTGATAGAGGAGATCTTAAGGGAGTGAGGGTCGGAGGAGACTTCTACATTGAACTTGGCAAGGTTCTTCTGATACTCGTTGTCAAGACTGGCGGTGAAGGGAACGAAGGGAGCTTCGACCTTAACAACTGATCTCCACGACTTGAACTCCTTCTTTTCTTCATTGACGTAGGCGTAATTGGCATTTTGAAGCCAGTGGAAGCGGTTCTTAGAGTTAGCCAAATCCTTTCCAACTACAACTAGGACCTCGTTTTTGAAGAGAGATCCTTTTTTACGCTCATAATCGACCTTCGTTTGACCATTAGCGAACTCGTGAAAGTCGCTAAGAAGAGCCAAGTCCAGCAAAAAGTGACCAATTCCCTCCTTGTCAAGCGTGTTTTCGAAAGCTCCATTTACTTGGGCCTTCTTTTTATCGCTACTTAGTTCGTACTTGAGGTCATACTCAAAGCGAGGGCCATTGCGAGTAATAAAGCCATTCACGACGTAAGGAGCGCCATTGGGAGTAGTGACCTTGAGATTGTTGAAGAGATATTTGGTGTTGCCATTAGCACGTTCCACAATAACCTTGCCGTCAACCTTGTAGCCACCTAGGTTTTCAGAGTTAGAGCGTGGATCTTTAATCATGATGATAGGTTTGTACTCTGATTTAACTTCGTTTCCAGAGACATCAAATCCGATTTTGGCGAGGTACTCATCCTTGTCTAGGCGTCCTGCGGCATAAAGAGCAAACTCTTTTGAGTTTTTCTTGAGTCCAGCTTCCACTGAGGCGGTTTTTCGGGGTGAGTCGACTGCCACTTTGACAAAGTAGTCGCTATCGTAAGCCCACTCAAGCTGTAGAGAGGTTTTGCGAGTCGGATCTGAGCCAGGAGTGTCGAAGACATATGTTACGATGGGGTGTTTTGGATCTGTAATGGTTTTTTGTTTTTTTCTTAGTAAAGTAAATTCAATGAATTTAGATAATCGCTTACTTGAGTCGTCAAAGTTTCCGGAAACTGTGTAGGCTTTTTCGACCTCAGCACGCAATTTAAGCGAGCTGGGACCTGAAAAAGGGAAGGTTGCTGTGTTGGGTCCTTCTCCAGGATTGAAGTCAAGAGTGGGACAAAGGGTGAGGCCAACATAAGGCTTGAACTGATCGAAGCAATCGGAGAAGTCCTTTCGGTTCTTGACAGATTCTGGAGCAACAGGGATCTCAACGGTCTCTCGGAGCTTTTCACGAACAATGAACAGGGCATTGGTTTCGACGTTGAAGAGCTCCTGTTTATCAAAGGGGAAGCTCAGCTTGACGTCAAACTTCTTATGGTCGGGAGCGGAGTGAAAGTCAACCTGGACACCAGTGCTAGAATGCAGGGTTCCTACTAATTTGAGTCCTGCGGCAATTGCAAAGGCGTCAATGGTAAGCTCGCTGCTGACTTGGACGCTGTAGCTGGGGGAGAAAGTGAAGATAAACTTTGGGTCTTTGCGAAAGTTCTTGACATCAACTTTGCCAGCAGCTTCGATGCGGGTAGAGGCTGAACCTTCAACGCCGATTCTTAAGGGAAGTCCAAATGCCGTGGGGTAGACTAGGTCGGCATCCAAGAAGAGAGTTTGGCCCTCATAAACCTTGTTGAAGTCTTTGGCTTGCGCAATTTGGCCGTCAACTAGCTTGAAAAACTTCTCGATAAACTCCTGGGGGCTGTTGGGCAGCTCGCTGGACAAGCTGAGGAAGTACAGCTCCGTTCCAAAAAGCTTGAAGGACAAGTCCAGTTCTACATCTGAGAACACATCGTTGGAGAGCTGGACCGATTTGCGGAAAGAAGTTACTTCGTCTTTAGAGGCTCGGCGACGGCGTTCGAGGCGCTTAGTCGTTTTTTCACGCACCTGGTTGTAGGTTGAGATGAGGTTATTGTAAAGCTCTTGAGTATTTTCGAATGCCAGTTCTCCTTTGGGTCCAAAATAGTGCTCTAGTACCTGTTCGAGGTTTTCTTGGCGATAGTTTAGCTCAAAGACATTAAAGACATTTCCAAAAAGCTCGCCCGTTAAGTTGAAACGCGAGGAGCGAGGTAGCCAGCTTTTTTGTGAGTAAATGACATTGGTATCGACGCTGGCTCCAGCTCCAATGCTCTCAATAGCGTATGAGAATTCCTTGTTGAAAGAGTACTTTCTCACATCAGAGGGGAACTTATAGGAGGGTTTGATGTTCCCGTACACGCGTCGAAGGCCTTCTCGGTGAGGGTCGGCGCTTGCTCTAAGACTCGCGAGATGCGAGTTGATGAAGCTTCCAACTTGGTAGACTGGCTCGTCGTCTAGTAAGGCTTTAATTTCATTAGCGTTCGCGGCATTAGGACAGCTTACAAAAGCAAGGTAAGCCTCAATCCGGACCTCAGAGT
Organism: Forcipomyia taiwana; assembly: GCA_963930915.1. Taxonomy (NCBI): domain Eukaryota; kingdom Metazoa; phylum Arthropoda; class Insecta; order Diptera; family Ceratopogonidae; genus Forcipomyia; species Forcipomyia taiwana. The sequence continues at coordinate 25,418 of CAWVOI010000038.1, forward strand.
CCTCTAAGCGGTTCTTAAGAATATTAAGGGCCAGCGTCTGAAGCTTCTTGTTGCAAACATTCCCACTAAAAGCCTGTAGGGCTGCTACTCGGACACGGTTGGAAGCCTTTTCGGATGAACACTCGATTACTCCTTTCAGAACGGGTTCAAGGAGAATGTTGGCGTTGCGGATTCCCTTGAGGACCGAAACGTACTTGTCTTCCTGCTGGCGAGTCGAGGGTTTGCATCCACCGAGATTATTAGAGTACTTCGTGAGGAGCTCCTTTAAGTCAGCCGACGTGCACTCCTGTTTGGAACAGAACTTGTTGATAAGACTTCCGATGCCGAGGAAAGCTTCGCGAGGTGATTGAGGGCCGAGACTTTTCTATAATAAACATAAAACAAAATGATTATTTGGTGCTAGAATTTATGAAGCGAAACAAAAACCTACCGCAGCACTGATAAGGCTTTCTTTTGTGACACTTTCGGCCAAGTTGAAAGACAAATACGCTAATCTCTGCTCTTGCTCGTTGAACTGCTTTTTGGTACTGATTTCAGCGATGGCGCCAACACTCTCTGCCGTTCCAGCGCGGAACAGGGCGTCTAGAAACACTTTACGGGCCAGCTCCTTGTTAGAATCTACAGTGCCTCCTTGAGCTTGAACGTGAAGTTTTAGCAAATCTCCTTTTTTAAGGTTCCTAAGGAGTCTCACGAGCTCGGCGAAGAGTGGTGCAGTATTTTTCCCAACCTGCTTGGTCTCAGCAAAGGACTTGACGAGGTTTACGAGTGCTCCTTTAGCAGGGTCAAAGGCGTTTCCAATTATTTCATTGGGATTCTCGTACAAAATCGTAAGTTCTTTCTGTTTTGAGATCTGGGGAGCGGCCTTGGCTTCTGCGCTCACAAAATTTAGGCTAGAGACAACCTTGGTGCGGGCTCCACTGTTTTGGGAAGAGAAAGGAATGTATGTGTACTGCTCAGTAGCCTGAACGCTGTTGAGGATGCCATTGTTGATTCGTTGCTCTAGAGAATACTCGCCGTTGAGAACAGGGGTGGTTTTGATTCCGGAGGCCTCATTGAAGAAACCTTTGATGAAGCCATCAGAGATGGTTTCGCGGTGGCTGCAGGAGTTCAAATCACGGGTCTTGGTCACGGTGACTACATCTCCGCTTCCAGTCTTGACAACATTTGTAGGACAGATTCCAAAAACGTCGGTTTCGTAGTTTTTACCTTCGGTTGACTGGATAAGGGAGACGATACCTCGCTTAACGTTGAGAGAGAAAGGCGTGTCGGTGCTATCCACACAAAGCTCAGGAGTCAGCTCATCATTAGAGAGAATAAACTTAACCGGCTTCGTAAACTCATTACCCTGCGGGATTTTTTTACCATCGGGGCTCTGAACTACAAGTTTGGTGATGGTCAGGACGAACTGGCAGTTGTCTTGCGCAAAGAGTTGCACCTGGCCGTTAAGCTTGACTTGGGTCTGCTGTTTTGTGCCACTGACATAGATGGTGATGACACTATCAAGGTTATAGGTGTATGCCTGGCCGGATACAAAACGGTACTTGGAGACCTGGTTTGAGGAAGGGCACCCCTCCTTGCAGGTTCCTGAAAAATGTGAAAGCTGCATTTTAATCTTATTGAAGTCAGTCACCCCGATGAAATGTTTTTGAGCATGATAAGGAATTATTTTTGTAGGGGCTTGGTCGATGACCTTAAGTGCGGTCTCTAATGATTTTTATTTTTTAAATCCATGGCAATTGCAAGAAACCACTACCTTCAGGAAGGCCGGGTGCTATGCAAGTTTGGTCGTGAAATAGATGTTACCGTCTTAAAATGATTTAATTCTGCTGAAATGCGATTGTGAGAGTTCAATGTCAAGATAAGCGACGAGAGTCCAGAAGAAAAAGTCCGGGGGTCAAGGAGGGTTATCGATCTGGTCTGAAAGTGAGCAAAATTTCACAGATTCGAGCACTTTTGTAGTTTCGAGAATTCACTGATTGATTTTACTGATCTTAAGTCCAGTTTGTTTCATAATATTTTGATGCACAAGCATTTATCATATCACCGGATATATCATTTCAAATGATTATTCAATTGAGTCAATCTAGATCTTTTAGAGCCCACTGCGGCATCACTTTAGCTTAATCAATCTCATCACTGTCACTCTTTCAGAATCTTAAAGTTTCCTCTCTAAGTTGCGTATTTTCGGAACCTACCTGCCGAGGACTGTTTTCCCACGACCAGAAGAATTGCAAAGACGAAGCACAGTTTTTTCCACCACTTATTGGCGGCCATTTTGTTTACACTTGAAAATTTTATTTTATGTACCCTCAAGTTTAGACGCTTTTAAAGATGCGACCGAGTCCACAACAAACGAAGAATTAACATTCATCCGGATGACTTCTCTCTTTTATACTTTTCCTTATCACGCGATACTCTGGTTCATTCATTCATCGCACTGCATCTCGGCTTGTACGCTTGAGTATAAGGAGATTTGATGCATCGTTTGCCGGTTTGTAATTTTAGCCGCCATTTAATTTTTTCAATAAATAGGTGTGTACTTAACAGCCTTGCGCTAAAAATTATGTGAAATAATGTGAAATTTCGGAAAAAGGCGAGCTGATGTAGTTGAGTTTAAAAAAATAAAGAAAAGCGTGTATGAGAGAATGAATGTACTATATAGCATGAATTCGGTGTTATCATTGCGTTTATGACAATTTACTCTTAGAACGAGGTCAATATCCCTCTTTGGTGATAGTGTATCAGTCATTACCATGAACTTGGTGGGAGAGCGATCAAAGTGCTAGTTTGAACTCACCTTTGTAGTTCCAATCTTAGTACAACAGCCTGGCAAACGGAACTAAATTGATTTTCTTTCGAGAAGCGCAAAGACGTGTCGCATTGGTATTACATTTTATTGAATAAAAAGTCGGTATATCAATTGACAACACCATAATCTCTTAGCTTTTCTTGACTCACTTTTTCGAAGGTTTTCGAAGGTCGAAATAAAACCTTGTTTGGTAACAGGAGAAAGTAGGATAAAGAGCCTAGAGATGCTTGAGAAGCATCTAAAAATATACGTATCTTACATTGCTTCTTAAAAATACAAAAGAGTAAAAGTAAAGCTAACAATAACAATAAATGAACGACAAAGAAAGAAAGGAACTCTTCTAAAATAAAATAACAGTAAAAATGTGTTTGTTTGCTCGTGACAGACGTGAAAACCGTGAGCTCGAAATGCACGGACGAATTCGACTCTTGTAAAGCTAAATGGGGTTTGCCCGGTGTTGCTGGGTCTGTTGAGGATGCTGTAACTTTACAAGGGTCAAATTCGAGGGTTTATTCCCGAGCCAAGTGTTTTAGACTGTAACTTAGTTGACTACGTTGACGGAGAAGGACGCGAATGTCTCATCCTTGCGGCCAACTGCCTTCACTTGGTACTGACCGATATCACTAGCCGTGGCAGCTTTTACTTCAAATTTATATTTGTTTCCATCCCGCATAAATTGGTAGCGTGCGCTGCTCTCGTCGATGGGACGAGCATCCTTGAGCCACACCACTTTCGTGGGTGAATCATGGAATTCACATTCAAAGCGCGCCACTCCATTCTCTTCGGCTGTTACGCCCTGTGGGAATTTCACAAATGTTGGCTCTTTCGCGGGTTCTCCTGGTACGATGACGTTAATTGTGCAAGAGGAGAAGCTCTCACCAGAGTCATTGAAAGCTTCGCAGGTGTAGGTACCTCCATCTTCTGGGAAGATCTCGGTGATGAGCAACTTGTAGATATTAGCCTCATTGACGTACTGGAAGTCCTTGGAGGGCTTGATCTCCTTGTTGTTGTGGAGCCAAATTACGTCAAACTGCTTCGCACCAATGATACGACAGCTGAGACAAACTTCGGAACCGTCATCCACGAAACGGGATTCTAAGTGGCCGACTATTCGGGGTGGCTGGTCACCTTTAAGGACTTTGTGCTTCACGTTTCCGTTCTCCATGGCTAAAAAGAAAATGTTTGGTCAAAGCTTTCGCACCCACAATATAGTGATAAGTTGATAACTTACGCTGAACTGTAAGTCGACTTTTAGTCTCGGTTGATCCGAGAGAATTGGTGGCTGTGCACACATATTCGCCCTCATCTTCTGGGTAGACTTCATTGATTTTCAGCATGGCAACACCGTTTTTGTATTTCAAGTCAATGATTTCAGATGAGGAAATCTTGTTTCCGTTCTTGGACCAGCTGACCTGGGGTTCAGGGTCTCCCTCAACAATGCACTGGAGCTGAAGAGCCTCACCGTCTTTGACAGTCAAATTCGTGAGAGGCTTCTTGAACTCTGGCTTGCACATAAGGGAGTCATCAGGGGGCACTGAAGTAAAAGTTTATTTAGAAAAATGCAATAAATTAAGTAAAGCTTACAGATCAATTCTTTGGTAGCACTTCGTGATCTAGAAGGACTTGCTTGAGCATCTTTTCCATATTTCTTTTTGCCTGAAGCTGTTATATTTGACGGAGCAGGAGTCTCTATCTTAGTGGAAGAAGCGGCCGGTTGCTGAGTGCGGATCACAATTTGCGGAGGAGCTGGTTTAAGAGGCTGTTCGATGTATTTTCGTTCTAAATAAAATAATAAAAAAATTTTAGAGACGAACGCAAACATATTTTAGATTATTTACTGAACTAACGATCGAATTATCTACAATAATGTTTACGGACATACTGATGCGACTTTTAAGCAAGTAGTTTGACCATTTTTCCTATAAATTCGCAATTTTGTGCGAAACTGTATGCTTTCACATACTAAATATCATACACTCATTATGTTCTACAAGCATGAGTATTTGCAATGCATCTGGCTGAAGCTATTTAGATAATACAATTTAATTTTACTGTCTACAATTACGTATTTGTTGTTTGATTGAGTTTCAAGCTTTTTCTAGTAATAAGCTCATAAAAGTCTGCGGTTTAGGGGCTTGACTTGACAACTCGCGTGCACGATGAGAACACGCCGATCGAGATGAGTGCACTAGCATTTATGCTGCTGTGGCACTCACTAGACGGACGGCCTCTTCTAATGGCCGACCCATTAGAAATCTGGGACTTTTTGGTCTCATAAATTAATCACAAACGACCAGTTGTGTTTTATTTGAGTAGAAAGATTGAAATATATGCAATCATTCTCTTAATAAAAATTAAAACTTGAAATGTTTCCCATTTCTAAGATTCTAAGAGCTGATTTTAAAAACTTACTTAAACTGACTAGAAGACATACCAAAATTCTTAAAACTCAACCAACTCATAGTATGTATGTCTGATTAGTGATTTACGATTATATCAACACTGAATGTGCAATTGCATGCTACATAGCTTAGCGTTTCTACAGTTTGCTACTACACTGAAGACACATAAATTAGGATTTGTCCTTTACCTCCTGAATAAAGATATTTGCGAGCAAGTTCATCCTGCTCCTTTGACTGACCTTCACCTAGTATGCGTTTCAGGTACAAAAGGAATAAGAGAGAAAGATAGAAGAGCTGCCTAAAAATGATACTCACCTTCGACAATAACGACGCAAGAGGTCTCATCCGTGCCGTGGGAGTTCTTGGCAACGCACCGGTATTTGCCTGAATCTTCTGGTCTACAGTCGACGATTTCGATAGCAACAACTCCGTCCGAGTGCATGATAGAATATTCATGCTTCGTCAGCCTCTTCTGTCCTTTAAACCACTCGACGGTGGGTGCGGGCTTGCCGCTGACACAGCACAAAAGCTTACAGGTATCACGTGCCTGCATGACACGTGGGCGCAAAAGGAATGTAAAGCTGGGCGCACACTCGAGCTCTTCTTGCCAGATGGGATGAGGCAGTTGTGGTTCACGGCGTCGCACAGGTTGCACTTCGGGTTTGTAAACAGGTGCCTGTTTTGGTAGGGCGTGAACGTTAAGGAAGACAACTTCCTCGCGGCTGCCATAGTGGTTCTCGGCCCGGATGATGTACTCTCCGCGATTATCCAACTTGGCGCGGTTGATGATAAAGTAGTAGTCGTCGCCGACGTATCTCTTCATAAACTTCACGCTCTGCTTTAGTTCTGTGTTGTTATGGTACCAGGTAAGGGTAGGAGTGGCGAGCCCAATGACGCGACAGTAGAATTTGACGCTCTGGCCCTCGTAGCAGAAGGTACTGGAAGGCTTGATAACGAATCGGGGAGCGGCCTGGCGGCGGTCGAAGGTGCTGTCATAAATCTTGTACTTCTCGAGCAGTAGCTTGCGAAGAGACGAGTACTCAGAAAGGTGGCCAAGAGAAAGGATGGAGCGTCCCCAGCTCTCGTACTTGGCGCGAATCTGGTCGCGGATCTTGATGAAACGCTGGCGCGCAATCTCGTTTGTGAGAGAGCTGTGGTCACCAGTTAGCCAGGGATGCTGCAGGCACTCATGGGCTGTCATGCGCTTCTCCTTATTCTTCACCAGCAGACGCCGGATGAAGTCTTTTCCATCTTCGGAGATGTTTCGGAATGAATCTTCGTCAAAGCCCCAATCGCACGCCTTTACGTTCTTGAGCGTTTCTACATCGTTGTCTCCAGCAAAAGGAGAAAGGCCACTCAAAAGGACGTAGCTAAGAACGCCAACGGCCCACATGTCCGTGTAGAATCCGACTGGCTCACGTTCGACGATCTCGGGGGCCGCAAATTCAGCGGTTCCAGTCGAAATCTTAACTACGTCGTTGGGGTCAAGTTTGGTGGCAAGTCCAAAGTCGATGACCTTTACGTTGGTGCTAGTCTTTGTCTGGCACATGATGTTCTCTGGCTTGATATCAAGATGAATTATGTTGCGTTCATGCATGTGTTTTACTCCCTCGCATACTTGGCGCATATAGTTGATGACCTCAGCCTCCGAGAGGGTGTAGTTATCCTGTGTGATGCGTTCAAAGAGCTCTCCACCCGAAAGGAACTCGAGAATAAGGACCATCTCGTCGTCGTCCTCGAAAGCATCATGTAAATTGATAAGCTTTCGGTGATGAAGCTGGTTCATGATGTCGATCTCGCGCTTGATAAGGTCTTTCTCGGTGGCAGTGGAGCAGGGAATAAACTTTGCGGCAAATATGTTACCAGTAGCTCGCTCGCGGCATCTGTGGACTACCCCGAAAGCTCCAGTTCCGATTTCCTCGAGGATCTCGTACTTGTCATACACGCTGTCGGTGCTTATTTCCACGGGTTGAGGAACGAACTTAGAGTAGATGTCGAAAACGTATGAGTCATAGTCCTTTACTGGGCCATCAGCTTTACCTCGGATCTTTTTGCCAGTTTCATCCAGCTCATAGACGTGCTTTTTCTTAAATTCTTTCTTGGGTGACTCCTTCATGGTAATGAGGGCGCTGGTTTGGGAAGCGTCAGAGCGGCCATAAACATTCTCAGCGTAAACGCGGAATTCGTACTGGACTCCGGGCTTCAGGTTATGGATAGCAATGGTCGTGAAGCGAGTTGTACCGACACGAAGCCAGGTCTGATTAGGGTGCTCACGCTTCTCCACCAAGTAGTTGGTAATGGAGCTGCCTCCATCCCAGTTAGGAGCCTTCCAGCTGAGAGCCAGGGAGTCCGTGCCGATGTTTTCGACGAGTGGGAACTGTGGAGGATCGGGACGGTCACTAATCTGGATACTGATAGTTGCAAAATCAGTTCCCAGCTCGTTCTCAGCCGTTATTCGGTAGCTACCGGAGTCAATCTGACTGCCGTCCAAAATGGTGAGGATAGCATGTCTTTCCTGAGTGTCTACCTTGTAATGACCACCTGTCTCAATCTGGTAATCTCCTTTGTACCTGTGAAAATCAGAGTGAAACTTTAGAAGTTTTCAACTTGGAAATATAAAAAATTGGATAAATCTAGCTGCAGACAAAACTAGGTGATTTAGGCAGTTGACAAGATGGCTTCCCCAATCTAGAAATTTTCAGTACAAGGTACTATTGCAAGAGCCATATATTAAACTTGCACATTTAAAAGGGTAAAATTTATGAAGAACATTTTTTGCAATAAAAAACTCTCAGTTCTATTGTGGTGAGTCATAAAAGGGTGAAACAAGCAATCTACTACTTTTAAACCTTGTATATCGTGCCTAAATATTTTACTTTCATTTTATTTTTTTTTACGTACCACTGGATACGAGGTTTGGGGTGGCCTGTGAAGGGAATCTTAATGACGACGTTCTCGCCCTTATCGAAGAAAGCTGTGTCGCGGAATCTTGGGGGTACGTTGAGCTTGGGTGGTGTTTTGATAGCCAAATGAGCCTTTGTAGACTTTGCTCCAGCCTTGTTAACCGCTCGGCAAGTATATTCGTCAGCGTCTTCTCCGAAAACATCATTCACAATCAAATGATGTGTATCCCCGTCACTGTAGATGTGATAACGAGAGCCAGAGGTGATCTCGCGTGCTCCCTTGTACCAGGCAATTTTGGGTTTAGGAGATCCCGTGATGCGACACTGGAACTCAGCGTTGTGGTTCTGAATAACACTGCAGTTGTTCAAGTCCTTAATGATCTGAGGTGGCGTAGGCACGTTGGGATCTACGATCTTAACCGAAGAGGATGCTGTTGAGGGCATAGAGAGACCAGCTTCGTTTTGAGCAAACACTCGGAATTCGTACTGCCGGCCCTCTATCAGGTTTGAGACAGCGATCTGGGTAGCAACACAGATGGCCACATTGACGCGCTGCCAAGCCTCCATACCAGCTTCTCGCTTCTCTATCCAATAGCCCAGCACCTTAGAACCTCCATCGATTTCAGGCTTAGTCCATTCCAAGTGAACAAAGTCCCCTCCGACTTCTGTGACAGTCGGAGTTCCAGGTGGTCCAGGCGGGTCGTACTTTGCCTTGGCGCGAGTTGGATCATCCGTTTCGGTGGCTGGACCCATGCCGTTCTCGTTGACGGCAAGTACTCGGAAAGTATATTCTTGTCCCTCCACGAGTCCTTGCACGATTGCAGAGCATTCTTTGACGAAACTATGGATCGTGACCCACCAGACACTGTCCATGTCACGGCGCTCCACAACGTAATGTGTAACTCGAGAGCCTCCATCGTAGAGTGGAGGCTTCCAGGTGAGGTTACAGATATGTCTGTCTACGCCAGTTACTTGGATGGGACCAGTTGGAGGACCGGGGAGCCCCGTGATATACACGTTAATCTTGCCAGACACTGCACCAGAGTCATTTTTGAGAGACACAACGTACGAACCGGCGTCATTCTTGTTGATATCTCGGATGTTAATCGTGATGTATTCATCAAAGACGTTGTACTTGATGTGGTCTGATTCTTCAATGTCACGGTTATCTTTTGTAAGCTTAACCGTCATTGGTTGGTCACCAGAGTAATAAATCTTGATCTTGCCGCTATCCTTCTCTACTAGATAGACATCCTCCGGCATGTTGACGATCCTTGGTGGCACTCCAACCTTCAAGTAGCAGGACGTGTGCACGAAGCCAAGTGGATTGATGGCTTCACATGTATAGTCGCCTTCATCCTGGTACTTTGCTTCAGTCACAGTGAGAGAGAAGACTCCGTTGCGAGACTCAGCCTTATAGCGACCTCCAACAGCAATTTCTTTGCCGTTCCTAAGCCACCTTCCGGTAGGCTCGGGGGTTCCGTGAGCTTCGCACTCTAGCGTGATATGCCGGTTGATGGGGACGCTAGCGTTGGCCAAACGACGCACCCATTCGGGTTTTTCTCCACCCATGATCTCGCATACTTTGATGGGGGCCGTGCAAGCACTGGGTTCGGACTTGCCAGCAGCGTTAACAGCAAATACTCGGAACTCATACTTGCCGAACTCTACGAGGTTCGTGACGGTGTACTCAGTATCTAAGACGTTGTAGTCATTACACTTGACCCACAATGCACCTCCAACATCGCGGCGCTCTATTATGTAGCCCGTTACCTTGCTACCTCCATCGCTCTCAGGTGGGGTCCACTTGAGATCTACGTAGTTCTTGCCAACCTTAATGACGGCAGGCGTGCCTGGGGGTGAAGGCACGGTGTATTTGCTCTTCATGCGGAACTTGCTACTACTTGCACTTGGCTTGCTCAAACCTGCAGCGTTCTTTGCACGTACGCGGAACTCGTATTCATGTCCTGGCAGTAGGTTGTAAACCTGGCAAGAAAAAAGGGGAACATGTACATTTATCAGTTGTAGCTTGAAACTTGTAGTTTGGAGTTTGGAAAGAAGGTAGGCTTGAAAAGAATATTATAAATACCTGATAAGTGTTGTCTTTAATGAGGAACTCGTTCGTATTCCAGCTAGCGTCTTCAGCGCAATCTCTGTATTCAACCTTGTAGCCCTGAATGCGGCTTCCGCCGTCGTGTAAGGGTCGATCCCAAGTAATCGTAACGCAGCTGCTGTTCCAGTCTACGACACGTGGGGGACCTGGTGGATCTGGAACGGTGAAGGGATAGCTGGCCACAAAGGTGTCTTCCTGAGTGAGAGGCTCGCTAACTCCGTACTGGTTTTCGGCTCGAATCCTGAAGTGGTATCGCTTGTTGTGTTCTAGTCCTACGCTGTCATAGTGGGTGTAGCGCACAAAGCTGCTGCACTTGGTCCAGTAGCCAAGAGGCTCGTATCTCTCCACGATGTAGTTTGTGATTGGAGAGCCACCATCGTCTAGAGGAACCTTCCAGGTGACTGTACAAGAGTCGGGAGTGATGTCGGTGACTTCGATGGGGCCTTGTGGAGGTAAGGGACGGTCCACTACTTGCACGCGGCACGTTCCCTTGTCAGCACCCTCACTGTTGGAGAGCACGACAGTATAGAAACCACTATCTCCTCGCTTGCTCTTCTCGTTGTAGAAAACTGTCTCGTTGGCGCTCTCATTGAGGAACTTAACCCGATCATCCTGCAAAACTTCCGTTCCGTTGACGGTCCAAGAGATGGTAGGCTTGGGGTTAGCAGTGTAAGGTACCATGATTCTGAACTCTTCTCCTGCGCGAACAATAAGGTCACGAATGCTGAGATCCGAGGTTATCTTGGGACGCTCAGCGGCAGCACGTGCCATGATGAGCTCACTGGGGTTACTCCAGCCACCTTGACCAGCAGCGTTGACTGCAGCCACACGGAATTCGTATTCGCGATTTTCGATGAGGCCTCCAATCTTGAAGATAATATCCGTAACTGCGACATGTGTTGCCTTGATCCAGTTATTGTCACTGGCCAATTTCTTGTCGATGACGTAGTGCGTGATGGGCGAGCCTCCATCGTTACGAGGCTTCGTCCACTGGATCGTGATGGATTCTTCCGTGGTCTCAAACATGCGAGGGGTGCCAGGGGGTCCTGGTGGATTGAATGGATGCCTTGCCTTGATGGGTTGGTCGGTAGTTGCTGGGTCTGACTGACCGTACTTATTCTCGGCAATGACTCGGAAGTCATACTCCTTGCCCACAGTAAGGTTGCGAATGCGTACAAAGGTAGAGGTCGTGTAACTGCTTACTTTGTGCCAAGCGAACGTTTTTGCCTCTCTTTTCTCGATAATGTAGTTCGTGACTGGAGCTCCACCATCGTCTTTGGGTGGGTTCCAAAACAGAGTAAGAGAGTCTCCTCCAAATTCGTCGGCCCTAAGGTTCTCTGGGGGTGATGGGCGGTCTAGAACTCTTACATTAAGTGTAGCTGTATCGTAGCCAGAACTGTTACGTAGCTGCAAGCGGTACTGACCTCCGTCGCTGCGTTTAGAATTCTTTACCACCAAACTAGCAGACTCGGGGGTGAGCTGGAGATGAACGCGCTCGTCGCTCTCGTCAAGAGCTGTATCGTTGGCGAACCAGGTGGCAGTAGGCTGAGGGAATCCAATATATGGTACAAAGACGTTGAAGTCCTCACCGGCCCGAACTGTTATGTCACGGATTCCGCTCAAGTCGATGACGGGCTTGTTGGGTTGCTCCTCGATCTTGATGTTGGCGCTAGGTCTGGAAGGATCGCTAGGGCCTACGTCATTCACAGCGATAACCCGGAAGACGTACTCCTCTCCCTCAATCAGATTGGGGACCGTGAAGCGAGTGTCAGACACTGGCTCGTCAGTTGGGTTAGCAGGCTTCCAGTCTGCATCCTTGACCAGCTTGAACTGGACATGGTAGCCGGTTATCTTGCTCTTGCCGTCGTTCTTGGGTGGTCGCCAGGAAAGGGATACGCTGTTCTTCGTAACACGATCGGCTTTTGGTGGCTCTGGAGCGCTGGGTTTGGTGCGCTGAACCGAAGCAGTGATAGTGTCGGAGGGCTTGCTGGGAGCTCCAGTGCCAGCTTCGTTAACGGCACAGACTCTAAATTCATAGCGGTTGCCCTCGTGAAGATCCTGAATGGTATACTGAGTATTGGGAGTTGGGTACGTGTGAACACGTAGCCACTCGCCTCCACGCTCTCGTTTCTCGACTAAATAGCCGGTGATGGGCTTTCCTCCAGAATACTGAGGTGCCTTCCACTCGATTGTACACGAGTTGGGGCTGTATGTCAGAATCTCAGGCTTGCTGGGCTCACCTGGAGGATCGAAGGGACTCTTTGCGATAACTGGTTTTCCCTCAAATGGCTCTGATATTCCGTAAAGGTTTTCGGCCTTCACCCGGAAGCAGTACTTTTTGCCCTCTGTAAGGTTCTTGACGGTATGAGTGGGCTTGGGACAGTATCCTGGACATGGATGCCAGACCTCTGAGCCAAACTCTTGCATCTCGACCACGTAGTTGGTAACTTCACTGCCGCCATCGTCACGAGGGGCAGACCATTCGAGAGTAATGTAGTCTTGAGTAACCTCCGTATACAAGAAAGGTCCTCCAGGGGGTCCAGGCCGATCTACGACGATGACCTATAAGTAGAATAACGAGTAAGTTTTGAAATCCGTAAATTGGAGAAAATAGTAATCTCCATTTTATTTCTGCGCCAATGTATTCAAAATTTACTTATTTACTGCTACTAACCTGAATATCGGCTGAATCCTTTCCAAACTCGTTCTCAGCCACAATAGTGTACTCGCCAGCGTCTTTGCGGTTAGAGTTATCAACGTGTAGATGCGTATGCTCACTGTTAGTGTCAATCGAGATCCTGTTCGTCTCCGGTAGCTTGTTTCCGTCCTTGAGCCACGAAATCGTGGGAGCAGGAGCTCCTGAGAGTGGGATGTCGATATTGAAAGGCTCTCCAGCACGCACCTTTATTTTCTTGCCGATGATGTGGTCCAAATGGAGCTTAGGAGCCTCCTTCATAGGCTTGGCTGTGAACCAGTTAGACGAATCTGAGGGCTTTCCGGGACCAGCTGCATTAACAGCGCTGACTCGGTACTCGTATTGGTGGCCCTCAGTTACTCTATCGTCAGTGTACTGCTGGAAGGGCACGGGGTCTTTGTTAAGCTGGATCCAACGACCACTCGCTTTGTCGCGACGCTCAATATTGTAGCCCTTGATGGCCGATCCGCCATTCGAGACAGGCTTGTCCCACTTGATTGTAATATGGTCTTTGTCGCTGTCTACCAATTCAGGCTTGCCTGGAGCTCCAGGAGCCACGTACTGGTTCTTGGCTATAACAGACTCTGTCGTGTTGAGTGGATCAGAGCGACCCTGAAGATTTTCGGCCATAACTCGGAACTCATACTGCGTTCCTTCAATCAGCTTTGGCACCACGGCATGAGTAAATTTGGGGTTAACATACGCTACTGCTGGCACCCAGCCACCTCCGTGTGTCAGGTCTCGCTTTTCAATAGCGTATCCGGTGATCTCGCTGCCTCCGTTGTCTTTGGGGGCCTTCCAGGAGAGCGTCACCGAGCTAGCAGTGACTTCCTCATAATTAAGAGGGCCTTCAGGCTTGGCAGGACGATCCAAAACGGTGACCTCGAAGGTAGCCTCGTCTGTTCCGGAGTCGTTTCGGAGGAAGAGACGATAGCTTCCGGAATCCTCGCGAGTGCAATTAACAGTATGGATAACCGTGTGGTGGCCCAAACTCGTAATGGTAGAGCGTTGGTTGGTTTTCAATGGGTTGCCGTTAACGGTCCACTGCACTTCGGGAGCAGGTTCTCCGATGAAGTCCACATCAACATGGAATATAAGCCCTGCCTTGATGCGAATATCGTGAAGAGGTGTCTTGATCTTGGGTGCGACGTAGCGGTCTCTAGCCGTAATAAGATCAGAAGGAAGAGAGGGTTCTGACTCTCCAGCTTCGTTAATGGCAATAATGCGGAATTCATACTCTCCGCCCTCAGTGAGCTCTGGGACGGTTGCAGAGTTCGTGACTGCGGGGACGTGGAGAGCATTGACCCAGTAGGGACTACCTCGTTCTTTACGCTGGACAATATACTCTTTGATAGGAGCTCCACCGGTCTCCTTGGGAGGACTCCAAGTGAGGTCAGCGTGATCCTTGCCCCAGTCGAGGACAAGAGGTTTTCCTGGAGCGCTGGGCTCGTCTACGGCGTTCTTAGCGGTTATGGGCTTGGGTAGCTCAAGAGGTTCGGACTCTCCTACAACGTTGACGGCCATTATTCTGAATAAGTATTGCTTATTGGGAATCAGACGAGTCACTTCGTGGACGAGAGTCGTGCTCATGCCTGCATCGGACCAAGTTCCGCGACTCATGTCCATCTTCTCGATGACGTAATGCAATACAGGAGCACCACCATTATCCTCTGGTGGGTTCCACATGAGGTGACAGCCGTCTTTGGAGATGTTGCTGACCTGAATCCAGGGCTTAGGTTTTGTGGGACGATCCAAGACAGTTACGTTCGCGCTGGCACTATACTCTCCTAGCTCGTTTTTGACAGTGAGAGTGTACAGACCTGTGTCTGAACGTTGGGCGTAAGGGATCTCAAATTGAATTTCACCACAGAACAGTTCAGAGATTACGCGGTCTGATGGAGGCACAACCTTGCCGTCAATCTTCCACTCGAACGTGGGTTTGGGAGAAGCTTCGATAGGGATGTTGTAGAAAATTCTCTTGCCAGCGTGTACGATTTGATCCTGGAGCAGAGCTTTGTTAAAGTGGGGTGGGATGTAACGAGATTTGCAGACCACAGGCATAGAGGGGTCAGAAGGATCTCCTGGACCTCCTTTATTGACTGCGATGACGCGGAACTCGTACTCTTCACCCTCTTTTAGGCCCTTAACGCGGCCCTCCGTATTGAATGCGTCCACTTCAGCGGCCTTCTCCCAATTTCCAAACTTCGGACGCTTTTCAATGATGTACTTCGTGAGATCACTACCTCCATCCTTGCGCGGTGGAGTCCATTTGAGATCCACATGGTCCTTGTCCCAATCGATAACCTCGGGCTTGCCTGGCTTGTCAGGCTTCCCGAAGGGATCTTTAGCAGTGATAGGAGTCTGGGTCGTAAGGGGTTGTGATTCCCCATGCTTGTTGACAGCCCTAACGCGGAACTGGTACGAATGACCCTCAATAAGGTTCTCAGCCCGCAGTGAGGTTGTGACGGACTCCCCAACTGGTACCCAGCGAAGAGCATCGGTGTCAAGCTTCTCGACGATGTAGCTGAGGATTTCTGAGCCACCATCATCGCGAGGAGGTCTCCAGTGTAAAGTAATGCCTGCTCGAGTGACATTGTCTCCTCGTAGAGGTCCCTCAGGAGGTCCAGGAATATCAGCTACTGTCACTTTAACAGAAGCCTCGTCCGAACCATTGCGATTCTTGGCCGTTAGAGTGTACTCTCCAGTGTCCGCTCGCTTTGCATCCATAACCCGGAAGAAAGCCTTGTAATCTTCGTATCTGACAGAGATTCTGTCAGTTTTCAGAAGCATATTACCCTTGAAAGTCCAGTCCTTGGATGCCGGAGGTTCTCCTGAAACCGGCACGTTGAACTCGAAGGTGACTCCAGCACGGATCTTGATGTCGATAAGATAGTTGCGGTCGATTTTGGGGGCTTGATTCTTGGCTCTCGCGATATGAGGCTCTGTGGGGAAAGAAGGCTCTCCTTGACCTCCCTTATTGACGGCTCGGATACGGAACTCATACTTGTTACCTTCAATGAGGTCGTTGATAGTGGCCTTGCAACCTTCTCCTTCAACCTCTCCGCACTTCTCCCAGTCTGGCGAGAATTTGTCCTTTTTCTCGATGATGTATCCTGTGATGGGAGTACCTCCGTCGTTGGGTGGTGGCGTCCACATTAGCTCTACAAAGTCTTTGTCGAAGTCTGTGATTTCTGGGCGGCCGGGACGATCTGGTTCCTTATAGGGGTTCTTAGCCTCAATAGCCTGCTGGGCAGTAAGAGGCTCTGACTTGCCCTGCTTGTTGACAGCACGAACTCTAAACTTGTACTTATGTCCAGGAGTCAAGCCGTCGACAGCCACGTTGGTTTCGGGACCGTCGGTTTCGCCAGCAGGAACCCATCTTCCGGAAGCCTCGTCCATCTTCTCGACGACGTACTTCTCTATAGGATTGCCACCATCATCTTCAGGTGCTTTCCAGGAAAGCTTAACACCGTTAGCAGTGACATCAGACACCTCTAAAGGTCCTCTTGGTTGCATTGGAACGTCCAGAATAGTAACTTGAACCTCAGCTGAGTCTTTGCCGTTAATATTTTCGGCGGTAACAATCCAAGTTCCCTGCTGAGCGCGAGTGGCTGATCTCACGTTTATTTTAGTGTTATAATCGTGATGGTAAACCTTGACTTGATCGTTGGAGCGAACCTCGGACTTGTTGAGGAGCCACTTGGTATCGGGGCAGGGCTCTCCAGAAACCTTGACGTCAAAACTGAAAGGATTTCCAGCTCGAATACGTACATCAATTAGGTTCGTACGATCAATCTTGGGCGGGACATTACGGGGACGACATACAATAGGGCCTGAAGGGTCACTTGGTTCTCCAGGTCCAGCTTCGTTGACAGCTCGTACTCGGAACTCATAGATTTCTCCCTCCACAAGGTCAGGAACGATTCCCTTGCAATCAGAGCCATTGATCTCAACCGCCTTCTGCCAAGACTGAGCGTACTGGGGCTTCTTTTCGATTATGTAACCTGTAATTGGAGAGCCACCATCCTTGAAAGGCTCTGTCCAAGCCAGCTCAATGCTGTCCCGAGTGGCGTTTATGCAGCGCACATTTGAGGGCTTGCCAGGTTCATCGAAGGGATTCTTAGCGACGATCGTCTCTGTAGCCACTAAAGGCTCGGAGTCTCCTTCCGCGTTACAAGCGATGACACGGAACTTGTACTCACTTCCAGGGTTAAGACCAGTGACATCCAAATGAGGCTCAGTAGACCTGCCACAAGGCACCCAAGCTCCACTCTCGACATCCATCTTCTCGACTTGATAGTACTCGATGGGAGTCCCTCCGTCATCGGCAGGTCTCTTCCATTTAAGCTTACAGCCATCCTTGCAAACCTCAGATATATCCAGAGGTCCTTTGGGGGGTGATGGCTTGTCAGTAACATTAACTATGACAGTTGCTTGGTCACGGCCACTGCTATTGACGGCTACGATCTCGTACTCGCCTGAATCATCTCGATTCACGGGACGAACTACGAGCTTGGTATTGTAGTCCACGTTGGTGATTTCTACGCGGCGACCCGAGCTGAGAGGACCTTTGTTAAAGCGCCAGTCCGTTTTGGGTGCAGGTTCTCCACTCACATTGACGTCAAGTTTCAACAGAGTTCCCGCGGAAATCGTGACTTCGTGAAGGTTCTTCCGGTCGATTCTTGGTGGTAAATACCTCGGCTTAGCAGTGAAAGTCTTGCTGGCGTCAGAAGGCTCTGATGGACCGGCTTTGTTAACAGCAATGACGCGGAACTGATATTCGTTGCCCTCAACCAGTCCACCAACATTGATCTTCTGGCGCTTTCCGTTGGTTTCGGTGGCCTTCTCCCACATCGGAGAGTACTTGTCTTTCTTCTCGATGATATAGTGAGTGATAGGACTGCCTCCGTCTGAAATGGGCTCGGACCATTCGAGCTCGCAATGATTCTCAGACCAATCAATTGGAGCAGGAGTACCAGGCTGCGAAGGAGTTGTGAAGGGATCCTTTGCCACAATATGCCCGATAGTTTCAAGCGGCTCTGACTCGCCCTCGCTGTTTACGGCCTTAACTCGGAACTTGTACTCATGTCCGGGAATCAAGTCATTAACGGCAAACTCAGGGATAGAGTCGGAAGTTTTGCCAGCAGGAATCCAGACGCCGTTGTCAGGATCAAACTTTTCAACCACGTAGTGATCAATTGGCATGCCTCCATCGTCCTTAGGTCGTTTCCACTTTAACTTGCAGCCCTCCTTGTGGATGTCAGACACCTCTAATGGACCTTCAGGCTGGCCAGGCTTGGAAATGATATCAACCTCAACCTCGACTGTGTCTGTGCCGTATTTGTTAGTGGCTGTTATCTTGTAGGTGCCAGTATCTTTACGCTCTGGAGCATCGTTAATAAATTTGGAGTTGTAGGGGACATTCTCAATACGGCGATGGGTCGTGATATTAACCGAACGGTCATTGATCTGCCAGTTGACGCTGGGACAGGGCTCCCCTGTAACCTTGACGTCGAATACGAAAGGCTCACCTTCTTTGCGCTGGATGTTTTTGAGGTTCTTACGGTCAATTCTGGGAGCCACTGTAAGACAACATAATAAGTTTATAAGCCATGAATACATAGTTTTAAAAAAATTTACATTTTCTTGGCTTTGCCATGATGGGCTTGCTGGTTCCACTCGCCTCTCCAGGACCAGCTGCATTCACAGCTCGGACGCGGAACTCGTATTCCACTCCTTCGTCCAAGTCAGACGCGCGGGCTTCACATTTTTCAGCTGGAACCTCAGCAGCCTTTATCCACTTGCCAGTATCCTTTTCGCGCTTCTCAACAATGTAACTCGTGATTGGAGATCCACCATCGTTTACTGGTGGAGTCCATCTCAAGTCAACGTGATCTTTGTCCCAATCGTATGCGTCTGGTACTCCAGGCTTACCAGGTTCATCTGTAAGAGAGTCGATGATAATTTTCAAAACTTTTCGGATAAAAAGACCCTCTTTGCCCTCATTTTTATTTTGTTACAAACTTACCGAATGGATTCTTGGCAATAATGGACTTTTCAGCTTCAAGGGGCTCTGATTCGCCCTCCTCGTTGACAGCGCTAACTCGGAAAGTATACTCTTGGCCAGGAGTTAAGTTCTCAACCTTCATAAACTGATCCTTACTACGTCCAACAGGAACCCATCTGCCAGTCTCCTTGTCCTGCTTCTCTACTAAATAGAAATCAATGGGCACTCCACCATCATCCTGAGGGGCATTCCACTTGAGCTGGCAACCCTCTTTGTGGACATCTGTAATCTTCAATGGACCTTCTGGCTTGCCAGGCTTATCCAAGACTTGAATGTCAATGGAGGCCTCATCCCGACCAGAGTCATTTTCAGCCTTGATAACATACTGGCCAGCGTGTTGACGGGTTACTGCTTGGATGAAGATCTTGGTGCGGTAGGCCTCATACTCGATTTTCGTGTCATTGTCTCCGGACTCTAAACGAGCCTTATTTATAAGCCAATACTTCTTGGGGGCGGGCTCTCCGGTAATTTTGACATCCAGCTTAAGCATCTGGCCGCCCTTTAGAACCGTGTTCTTGAGAGTTGAACGGTCGATACGTGGAGGAGCAAAGCGATCCTTGGCTGTAAGAGAGTCAGACGGACGAGAGGGCTCAGATTTGCCTCCTTTGTTAACAGCAATAACTCGAAACTGGTACTGGCCTCCCTCAATGAGCTCGAGGATACGTGCTTTTGTGACCGGACCGTCAGTTTCGAGTACCTTTTGCCAGCGTGCGCTAAAGTTGTCCTTTTTCTCGACAATATACTTCTCAATTTCAGCACCTCCGTTCGACTCCGGAGGGGTCCATTCGATGATAGCAAAGTCACGACCCCAGTCCTTGTACTCCGGCTTGCCAGGAGCAGTGGGCTTGTCGAAGGGGTTCTTTGCTCTCGTGGAATGCTCCGTCTCAAGAGGTTCTGACTCTCCCTCGGGGTTAACAGCTCTAACACGGAAATGGTAGTCTTTTCCCTCAGTCAAGCCACTGACATCAGCTTCGGGTGATTTGGTTTCGCATACTGGAACCCAACGGCCCGTTTCCATATCCATGCGCTCAACCACATATCCTTCCACCGGTTCACCTCCATCGTCTTCTGGTGGTTCCCACTTGAGCTTGCACCCCTCAGCAGTGACGTCTGAAACCTTCAGTGGTCCCTTTGGTTTACTTGGTTTGCTCAAGACCACCAACTCGAATTCAACAGTGTCGGTGCCAGAATTGTTTTTAGCTGTAACTATATAGATTTGGGTGTCGCTGCGCTTCACCTTCTGGATAATGAAGGTCGTCTTGTAATCTTCGTTTTCTATCTTGATACGGCCGTCAGACGAGATCTCCTTGCCCGTGCTCTTGACAGTCCAAGTGACCTTAGGAGCGGGCTCTCCTTCAATATTGGCCTCGATATGGAGAAGCTGGTCCGTCCGAAGCGTCTTCTTCATCAAATTTGTGCGGTCAATGCGAGGAGCCAGGAAACGCGGCTTGGCAATAACACTAGCCGAGGTGTCACTAGGCTCGCTCGGACCTGCTTTATTAACTGCCACAACGCGGAACTCGTACTCGTGCCCCTCCTGGATATTATTCATGACCTTAGCCTTGGTGCGGTCACCAGGTACAGTAGCGGCGTCGACCCACTTCCGACCATCCTTGTCACGCATTTGCACAATATACTTCTCGATTGGAGCGCCTCCATCGCTCTCCGGGGCCTTCCATTCCAAGTCCACAAAGTCCTTGTCCCAGTTTGTAGGGTTTGGACGGCCAGGCTTGGTGGGCTCGTCGAAGGGATTCTTAGCAATAATAGTTCCCTCGGTTTCAAGATCCTCACCCTCTCCCTCTTTGTTAACGGCACGAACTCGGAACTTGTAGGGCTTTCCTTCCTGCAGTCCTGTCACGTTTGCCTCAGGAGTTGACGACTTACCACACGGAATCCATTGGCCAGTGAGAGGGTCAAGCTTTTCAATCTCGTAGTAATCAATCGGAGTGCCACCGTCGTCCTCAGGCTTCTTCCATTTGAGCTTGCATCCGTTCTTAGTGATGTCGGACACGTCGATCGGACCTCCTACTTTTGAGGGCTTACCCAGAACAGTGATTTCTACTTCAGCGCGGTCTTCTCCGCTCGCGTTGCTGGCAATGATTACGTACTTTCCAGTAAGAGCGCGCTTTGTCTTCATGATAAAGAACTTGGTATTGTAATCAACGTTGTCGATGCGGTATTCTTCATCCGTTTCGATTTCTTTATCCTTGTAGATCCACTGTACCTTGGGGGCAGGCTCACCCTTTATATCTACATCAAGGGCTACAGAAAGGCCAGACTTGATTGTGATAGGGTTGAGGTTTGTACGATCGATGAAAGGTTTCACTAGAATGAAAAGCAGAATTAGTCGGCAACTAAGAAAAGGCACTTTTGAAGCCAAGTCTCTTTTTTCCGAAACTTAAGATTTCATACTTTGCTTGCAGGTATATACCGTGTGAGAAAAAAAATTCCTTGAATCTTTAGAAATATATTTTTAAATTCTCTTAATATGGTTTACTCTCAAATTAGTATTCATCAAATTTGCCTGAAGCTAAAATATAATAACTGATGTTCCAAGATTTAAGAATTGACTCATAAAGTGCTAGTTTCAGACTCAAACTCTGACTTTCAGAGCTGGATTAACAAAGAACACTAAACGTTAAAATATAAATAAGTGTAGTGCGACATGGAAAAAACATAAATCTGAACATTCAAAAAAAAGTACCTTAAATACCTACATAGGAAGAAAGAAGAAGAAGCTCGTAAGAGAACAAAAACTTACAGTTTCTCGGCTTGGCAGTGTGCCAGTTCGTCTGCTCTGAGGGGTCAGAGGGACCTGCCTTATTGACGGCTTTCACCCGGAACTTGTACTGCTGTCCTTCATCGAGCTTAGGAACAGTGGCAGTGTTAGCATTTCCAGGCACTTCGACGGCTTTCACAAACTCCCCACTGTCCTTATCCATCATTTCAATTACATATCCCGTTATGGGAGCGCCTCCATCGCGGATGGGGCGGTCCCACTTGAGCTTCACGCTGTGCTCATCCCAGTCCGTGATTTCTGGTAGACCGGGTGGTGCGGGGATGTCGAAGGGGTTCTTCGCCACGATAGATAGGTCTGTCTCGAGAGGCTCTGAGTCACCCTCTTCATTAACGGCCTTCACACGGAAGTGATAGGTGTGATTTGGATCCAAGCCCGTTACTTCTAGGTCTGTCTTTGAGGGATCTACGCAGCCAGCTGGAGTCCAGCGACCTGTGGCGGTATCCATTTTTTCAACGACGTAAGATGTCAGAGGAAGACCACCGTCATCCCTGGGTTTGCTCCACTTAACCCTTGCTCGGTCCTTGAGTACATCCGTCACCTCAAGTGGGCCTTCCGGCTTTCCAGGTCGATCCAAGATGATGACCTCAACAGGTGCTTCATCAGATCCAGAAGAATTCTCGGCGAAAATCTTGTAAGTACCAGTGTTCTTACGCGAGGTGCTAGTCAGAGTAAATTTCGTGTTGTAGTCTTCGTTCTCAATTTTGAGTGAAGAACCAGACTGAAGAGGTTGTCCAGCAAAACTCCACGTTATTGTGGGGGCAGGCTCACCCTTAACATCCACATCAAACTTGACGGACTGGCCAGCTCGGACCTTCACGGTCTGGAGCTTCTCTCGATTTATCAAAGGTTTCACTGAAAGAGGAAAAAGTTAGATAAGCCTCTTGCACATAAATTTCTGTCTTACAGTATCTGGCCTTAGCAACATGTGGATTGGTGGCATCGCTAGGCTCTCCAGTACCGGCTTTGTTAACAGCTCGAACTCGGAATTGGTAAGTGTTTCCTTCCTTCAAGCCGTGAACGCGAGCGCTAGGTTCCGGAGACTAAAATAGATAGGATATGTATTGGGAGAAAAATTTAGACGATCACTTATCTACTCACGTTTGTGGTTAAAATCTCGTCCCAGCCACTTGAGAACTTTTCCTTCTTTTCAATAATGTAACCTGTAATAGGAGCTCCACCATCGTTCTTTGGCTTCTCCCACTTAAGATCAACTCTATCGACATCCCAATCCTCCAACTGAGGAAGTCCAGGTTTACCAGGAATATCAAATGGATTCTTGGCTTTGATGCTACGCTCGCTTTCAAGGGGTTCAGATTCTCCTTCTTCATTGATGGCTTTCACGCGGAACTGGTAGTCATGACCCTCTTGTAAACCCTTAACATCAAATTCTGTTTCGTTTCCAAGGGCTTTTCCGACTGGTACCCAGCGTCCTGTGGCCTTGTCGAGCTTTTCGATAGCGTAACCCGTTACAGGGAGACCACCATCATCTTCCGGCTTGTCCCACTTTAACTTGGCTCCATTTTTTGTGACGTCAGTCACCTTGAGAGGTCCTTTGGGTTTTCCAGGAGCCGATAGGACCGTAACTTCTACTTCTACTTGATCCTGGCCATGCTCATTGATAGCCTTGATCTTGTACAAGCCAGTGTGCCTGCGAAGAGCATCGTTGATAGTAAACTTGGAGTTGTAATCGATGTTAACGATATCGTAATTGGTGTCGTTCTTGACTTCCTCGTCCTTCAAAGACCAAACGACCTTTGGAGGAGGCTCGCCCCGGATATCAACGTCGAACTTTATCTGCTTGCCCGCTCGAATAATGATAGTCTTGAGATTAGTGCGATCGATGCGGGGTTTCACTAGAAGTTTGAGCAAAGTTGAACGAAGATATTCAAAGAGGTAGAAGGAAAGCAAAATAAATCGAAGCTAAAAGCAACTATTTTCTGGAAGCAAAGACTTGAAGCACCTATGAATGCCAGCGAAACGAGCGAACGTACCGAGAAGCAAGATAAAAGCTAATCTAAGTGCTGTCTTGTGATTTTTACAACACTTCAAAAGGACGAATGTGTTACAAAAACTGGGCAAAGCATTAAGTGAGGCAGCCAGGAAGCGTAAGAGGACGGCAAAGACAACTTACAGGAGCGGTGCTTGACAATATGAGGGCCAGTGGGATCTGAAGCAGGCGACTTGCCAGCTTTATTGATCGCCACGACGCGGAACTGAACTTCGTCTCGCTCTTTAAGATCTCCGACAGTAGCCTCAGTAGCACTGCCAGGCACCTCAGCGGCATCAATCCAGTCTGGGCTTCCTTTGACTTTCTTTTGAATAATATACTTCTCGAGTGGAGCTCCACCATCTGACTTGGGAGCAGCCCACTTGAGTTGCACGCTCTGGTTGTCGTAATCGACGATCTCGGGAGTTCCAGGTTTAGTTGGTTCGTCAAAGGGATTCTTTGCCACGACTCCAACGATAGTTTCGAGTGGCGTGGATTCTCCCTCGTCATTGATAGCGGACACTCGGAACTTATACTCTGCTCCCGGCGTTAACCCTGTCACATCAAAATTGGGAGGCACGACATCGCCAGGAGACCTGCCTACTCTAACCCACTTGCCAGTGGCAGTATCCATTTTCTCGATCTCGTACTCCTTGATAGGAGAGCCACCGTCATCCTCTGGTTTCTTCCACTTTAGTTTGGCACTAGTGGCAGTGACGTCAGAGACTTCCAGTGGACCTCCTGGCGTTCCTGGACTCGCAAGAACGATGAGCTCCACTGTCTCGGTATCAGTACCCGACTTGTTTTTGGCTGTCAGAGTGTACTTGCCAGTGTCCTTTCGAACAGCGTTGGTGAGAGTAAACTCAGTGTGGTAGTCAACATTTTCAATCTTAATGCGTTCAGTGGAGGTAAGGGGAATCCCGTCACGCCAGCTCCACACAAGATCGGGAGCAGGCTCACCAGCAACGTCCACAGCCCATTTGTGTGAACGGCCGGCCTTGATAGTGACGCTCTTGAAGGTACTACGATCGATCCTAGGTTTAACTAAAAAAGGGCATATGTTTAGAATGGAGTGAGTCCCAAACCCGAAGCGAGACCCTAGACACATATATACCAATCATAATTACAAAACACTAACATACTGAACGTGGGACATGGTGAGAATCACTTTAAACATTTGTGTTCTTATCAGAGAAGACGTCTTGTAATTACAAACGATCTAATAGTTTCTATTAACTTCAAAACACCATCTACTATTTACATTTTACCTAACAACGCATCAAAAGTAAGCAAAATAAATGAAAAAAATAAAAAAACTCACGGTTCTTATGCTTGCACAGATGGTTATCGCTAGGTTCAGAAGGCTTTGAGGCTCCTGCCTTGTTGTGAGCGATAATGCGAAACTGGTACACCATTTTCTCTTTTAGGTCTGGCACCTTGCACAAACAATCAGCGTTCTCTGTTTTGGCCACTTCAAGCCAGTCAGCCTGGAACTTACTCTTCAGTTCCACAGTGTAGTGCGTAATTGGACGACCACCATCACTTTCTGGTGCAACCCATGTAAGAGTAGCACTCGTGTTGTCATAGTCATCCACAACGGGCTTTCCAGGTTGCCCGGGTTCATCTAGAAATAAAATTGGGTACATATATAATTTTTTTTTCCTCCCGACATGTTTTATTGGGGTGTATGAGTTATGTATGAAAATACATGAAATTTTCGAGAGAATGAGAAATGAGAAAGTCACAATTTTTTATCTAAATCGCTCCAGCAGCCTTCAAAAAATTAGTTTTATTGAAAGAAATATGTTTCTGAACTCGAAAAAGTCCAAATAAATATACATTTTTGAGGCTTTAGCCACACCTAGTTTCAATAAGAAAAACCAATTTCGAGATTTTGGGCTGTTTTAACGAAAATAATTCTGTAGAAACTTCGCAAATAATATTATTTTCAGAGCTTGGAAGCTCACAGCATAAAATGCCCGTTTTTTTGTCGTGATAAAAAATACTATATGCACCGTGGGAGCAAAATTAGTGTGGATCTCTCTTGATTGGCTGACGCTCTCGCTCCTGCGTCACTCGGGTGGTCAATTTCCAGTCTCGGGAGCTCCTCTTATAATTTGCTCCCTTGGTGCGTAATGCACTATTATGTCTTTCAGAACTTCGATGATTAATATGTAATATGTTTTAATATGAAAAAAATTAAGGGATTGTTTAAATCACTTACCATACGGGTTTTTAGCCAAAATAGAGTCAAATGTCTCCAGGGGATCTGACTCGCCCTCCTTGTTGTACGCCTTCACCCTAAACTTGTACTTCTTTCCCTTGGTAAGTCCCTTGAAGTCAAACTCATCCTTGTCAGCGTCAACTTCTCCTGCTGGTACCCACCTACCAGTGTCAGTATCCATTTTTTCCAAAATGTATCCCGTAATGGGAGTTCCACCGTTATCGACTGGTTTGGTCCACTTGACTTTGCAGTGGTTGGCTCGAACCTCTACCGGTTCAATACTCTTCGGTGAAGTAGGGCGGTCCAGAACAATTACTTCAGCCTTAGACTCTACTGTGCCAGAGCTATTGGTAAGGATGATTTTATATAGGCCAGAGTCAGCGCGAACTGTACGGCGAACCGTAAGAACACTGTTACGTTCATATTTGTCAATGGTTGTGCGTTGCTCGGCATCTTCAAAGAGCTCTCGAGTGTCGCGCATCCACTTGACCTCGGGCTCAGGCTCACCTCCAAACTTAATGTCGTACTTGATAACCTGTCCTTTCTTGACAATGATTGGTGCAAGTTCATCCCCGATGATAAAGGGCTTGACGAAACGACATTTGGCAATAATGGGCTTCGTAACGTCTGAAGGCTCGCCAGGACCTGCCTTGTTGACGGCTTTGATCCGGAACTCGTATTGCTGACCCTCTTTTAGCCCAGGAACAGTGGCGGAGCACTCTGAGGCTGGTACTGTGGCTCCTCGCATCCAGTCCTTGCCAAATTTGTCCTTATATTCAACGATGTACTCTGTGATGGGTGCGCCTCCATCCTTTTCGGGTTTCTCCCACTTAAGATCAGCATGATCCACATCCCAGTCCACAACCTCAACGTTCT
This sequence comes from Forcipomyia taiwana, assembly GCA_963930915.1. Lineage (NCBI taxonomy): Eukaryota > Metazoa > Arthropoda > Insecta > Diptera > Ceratopogonidae > Forcipomyia > Forcipomyia taiwana. The sequence continues at coordinate 52,294 of CAWVOI010000038.1, forward strand.
TGGGCTTGCCAGGCTCATCCCAAGGATCCTTAGCGAGGATTTGCTGCCCAAAGGTGGCAGGTTCGCTGCTTCCAATCTTATTGACGGCTCGGATGCGGAACTTGTAAATACGTTTGTGAACTAAATCGGTTATCTTAACGTTTTTGGGTTTGTCTCCCTCGACTTCAGCCACGACATCCCATCCAGATTTCATGCCCAAATCCTGACGCTCGACGATATACTTGAGGATGGGCGCACCTCCGTCGTCCTTCGGTGCCTTCCACTTGACTGCGCATGAATTTTGAAAGACGTCCTTAACTTCAACATCCTCGGGAGGGTTGGGAACGTTCTGCATTGTGATTTTAACATCCTTTGTCTCCTCTCCCTGCCCATTTGAGAGCTTAATTTGATACAGACCAGACTGCTCGCGAGTTGGTTTTTTAAACTTGATTATAACCTTATCGTCCTTAACAACGACCTCCACGTCCTTAGGTGAGAGCTGCTTTCCGTCCTTCAGGATCTTTGCCTCGACAGGGGTTGTGCGCGTGCCCTCAACTATAATTTGTAGATAGATTTAGTTATTTCTTATTAGTTTGTCCCAATGACTTGTATGGTAGGTAATATTTGAAAAAGGTCTAACAGAAAACGTAACAATTTAAAAATTTACCCTTGTATGGCACTTCTAACACCACTGGAGCACTAATTGCACCCTCTGCCTCGTTGGGGAAATCAATTATTGGTTTGCTCTCTCCCTTGTTGACTGTAAGTTTCATAGCTGACGAAAGCTTTCCTGACTCGCAGACGATATCACCGTCATCTGACATTTCAAGACGGTTGAAGACAAGCTGGTGCTTGCCTCCTCCTAAGTTCTTAATTTCCACGCGCTCGTTAGGCACGATAGGCTGGCCGTTAAATTTCCACTCGGGAGTTGCAGTCTGATCCTGTAGCTCCACTTCCAGCACGAGCTTATCCCGCTCAATAGCAGTTGTGTCCTTGAGCTTCTTGTTAAAGCGGTTCTGGTAGTTGATGACTATTTCAGCGTCAGTGCGATCGGCATTACTGACACAAGAGTACTTGGCGGCGTCCGTCACCTTTGCGTCCTTGATGACTAGCTTACGCTTGCGGCCATCAGCTACCAGCTGGACGCGCTTGTCGGGGATGATTTCCTCTTCACCCTTAAACCATTTAACCTCTCCAAGCTCGTCGTCAAGTTCGCAAGCAAGAGTCACAGTATCTTTCTCAATGAGCGCCTGAGACTTGAGAACTTTCACGAACTTGTATTGGTATTCGGATATCTTAACCTTCGTCTCAGTACGGTTATTCTCAGGCTGACGCTCGATGACACAAGCGTAGTCTCCAGCATCGTCGTCTTCAGAGTTTTTGATGGTCAGCTGCAAGTTTCCATTGAGGTCCTTCATCATTTGGTATTTGTCTCCGTCCTCAAGTTTTTTGTCTCCCTTGTACCATCCGATAATGGCAAGATTACTGCTGACAGCAGCCTCAAGTACCGTTTCGTGACGTAAATATCCGTGAATGGACTTCTTGAGAGTCTTGGTGAACGAGTATGTTGGGTCCGGCTCTTCAACGTTTAGAAAAGCGAAACACTGAATGCCATTGATTTCAATAGTGTACTTTCCAGAGTCCTCCACCTTGGGATTGAATATAATGAGAGAGTAGGACTCTCCTTCGTTTTTGAATTTGTATTTCTTTCCCTCGAAAACTTCGTCTTTGCGGAGGAACCATTTGGGCTTGCAGTTGGCCTTAGTGAAACCGGCCTCGAAGGCAACCTTTCTATCCTTGCCTTCCTTCGCCATAATGTCAATGAGTGGCCTTGAAAACGTGTCTTGTTTCTGTGAGGGAAAATATGTCAGAAGTTTTAGCGAGGTGTGACTTGAAATAGTTTTCTTTGGTTGAGCTTCCCAGAAGTCTGGTTTAGCTAGGAAGGTCAGCCAAAAAGGTAACAGAGAGGAGACAGGAAAAGTCGTAGAAAAGTAGTTCTTGAGTAGAAAGAAATAAAAAAAAACAGTAAATTGCAATAGAAAACGTGCCAATTCATTCCAATGATTTCAGATATTGAAAGAAGATCGACGTCACAAGAGTGAGTATTAACCATAAGTTTCACCGAAACATGAGCAGGATACATAGTCAGGGTACAGTAGGGTAGATAGTATGTAGAGTAAACGAACACCAATAGAGAAAGAAGTGACATTCGAGACAGAAACATTAACAAGTTAACGAGAAGTAAGTTGTGTGTAGTACAAAAGAGTTGAGAGATTTTACACGAAATACTTGAATGAAAGCCACGTTTAAGTGACTCAAGAAATACCCTTTGTTTAGGCTTTAACACCGGCCAATCCGGTATGATATCAGCAAGCGAAGGACGTCGTGAGCGATCATCCTAAAAGTGAACAATTGCTATTTTTTTCCGATCACGGCCAGTTCGAGAGACAGGTTACCATCAGAGACGTGTCAATTTGGCAACATTTTCCAAAACAAAATCTTCAAAATCCAAAATGTTATAAAAACCAAAACCGTCGGATGGAAAAAGTCCCATTCGATGCAAGAGTTCGTTTTAATTCAGCACTTATTTCAGAAGTGTTAGAATCACCGCCGTACCAATGGCAAAATCTGCCTTGTCTCCGCTGCAACAGATTTGCGATAATTCTGAATCTTTGATGAGTCAATTTGTTTTAAAAGTTTAAGTTTCAAAAACCCAAAGCCAATTGGTGGTGCGAACCTTTATCTTAAGCGCAGCTATCAATTTTGGCCAATCAGGCAGTAGCTCATCCAAGGATGGCCGACGTTTGATGTTGAAGACTTCCTATTAGTTTAAAGTTTGGAACTCTGAGTGCTAGACCTAGGAGCTATTTGCACAGCTGGCTTCATAGTGGAGGGCTTGGCGAGAGAGAAAGAGAATTGGAAGCCAGGAGGGCAAATACCGAAAATAACGTTCTCAGACCTGAACCCATTTCCAGTTTGCGGAACCTATTTTAGCAGCTGGAACTTTGTGGATTTCCTCGCCTTTGCAAATAATGTGATAAAATGACTCTCCCGTCTCATCAACAGATTCATAATAGCCGGTAATATTGTTAGGATCGATTTTCGATGACTGAAATAAGCAAACTGAATTATGTGTATCCGTGAAGGCACAAAAGAAAACTCAAAATGTGGCTGAAGGAAAAAGAAATCGGTAGAAAAAGTCCAAAAAAAGTGTCTTGTTGCTATCGAAGAAGCAGCAAAAAGAGGAAAATAGAGAAAAAGTATGGAGATTGAAAGACTTTGGAAACATACCCGTTCGACCTTTTTAAGCGTTGCCATTGGTTTTTCCACTTCTTTGAGATCACCCCAATCCGGATCTTTTTTGTCTTCGCCCCATTTGGCGTACTTCCTCTTTTTCAACATTGTACGGAAGTCCATGCCGCTGGAGTCGGATACATAGAGGGACGTTTCAGCACTATCTTCGCCATGAATATTGGCGATGACAATTTTATATTTTCCCTCATCGTTCGCCTTTGCTTTTCGGATACAGAGATGGATGGTATTTGTGTCGCCCTCGGTGAGGAAGCGATAACGGCCTCCTTCGAGGATCTCTGAGACGCCCTTGTAAAACTTAAATGTGGGCGGGGGTGACCCTTCGACTTGGACGCTTATGTATCCGGTGGCATCTAGAAAAACGGGCGTTGCTTGGAATAAAAATGTAACAAAAAGAAAGCCCGAAGAGATATATGTTTGCGCACATTAACGTCACTTGGGAACAAAGTAAACTTATTTACTTTTGCTTGCTCCCAGAGTAAGCTTTAGCATTAGTTAAGTAAGAGCTTAAAATGGAAGTCTATTATACTATAAAGAGAGTGGAGGAAAGAAGAGGAAGCGTCTGTGAGGCATCTTGGGCCTTTGAAAAAGTTGTGCCAAGCAAAGCCATTCAGTTACACACGGGACGAACCTTCGACAGCGGAATAGCTCTCTTGGATATCAACAATTGACGGTGGGCCTGCGGCACCGACAGCTCTCAGAGGTGTTGCCGGCTTATCAACCAAACCTTCGAGGTCTTGGACGCTTGGACGTCGCATATCTATGGATGTTCTTCTTCTCTGTACGCATATAAACAACAAAAGTATGTCAATTGTGGGCTTTCAGGAATTATACGAAAATTGCGTAATTTGAGAGTTTTGAAAGCATTAATTCATCACCACATGAAGCCTAGTTTGAGTTGGCAGCAAGTCATCAACCGACACTGATACACATTTTGACATTTTTGCCAAACGTGCCACATGTAGCAACAAAGGGCCCAATTATGTGTCAATACTGGGTATATTTGAGTCGTAAACACATAAACGAAACAACAAAAATATGTACAGAATCCTGTTTCGAACGCAACTTAGTTTGGACCGATATCTAAAATCATGTCTGTAATGTTTTGTGTTTCATCAAGAAGCGTTATCGTGCAGTTAGTGAGATACCAAAACACGGAGTTAATTACAACATGCAGCGTCTGTTTCGCGGTTTTCCATGGATTGAATAAAAAGCAGAATAATCTAGGTAATATTAGTCACGTTGCCGCAAAAAGACTGCTTTTTTGCAAAATTAAAATTAAATCACATCTAGAGAGATAAAATAATATTCTATTCTAATGTATCTAACTTTTCTAGGAACGTCTAAAAATATTCAAAATTGGTAGATACGCTCTAGTCTATAATATTATACAAAAGATGTAGGCCACTTCTAGAACAATAAAATTGAGAAAATAGTTTGTGGAAGAACTTAACCCTTAGCTTCTCATCCTCCACTTCACCAGGACGACCACCTTTCTTAAGTTTCTACAAAACACAGGTTCGTTATTATAATACGTGTCTGGCAAAAATTTATGAGAGATTCCCTCGAAGTTCTAGCAACGTTTTGCGCGAGTAAGTAAAATAGCTGCATTTTTTTTGAAGGTTAAGAGTTCATTTTTTTAAAACGAAAGAAAAAAATTCAAAAACTTAAGTCAAAAATATCATAACTCATGAGCTCGCAATAAGTAATATCATCATAAATGTAAAAAAAGTCAAAAACCATTCCGTATCCGCGGATGCTGAAACTCAAAAATCTTACCCTTGAATCATCTAATAACTCCCCGGGACGCAATCTCGACTGCAAGTTAGGGAAATTGAAATAAAAAATTGAATGCTTGATAAAAAAAGAGATAATTTGGATAGGTCATTGAAAGCCTACTCAGCTCAGGCTCAGGCACGAGACTCACTCTGCTTCACATTCGCCAAATGCTACTTTTAGCCATTCCTGTAGCCATTTCCATACCTCTAGTCTTTAAATCTAGGCCTAGTTATGCTGCCGTGAGTGTTTAAGAGTATGTGTATGTGCATTATACTAAGTTCAGCTAAAAGCAGCAACCATCACGTGAAACCCGAGATTGGGCTCTGCGAGACATTCCACGGAATATTTTGATTTTTCATTTTACAAGCTGCTTGGTGCATGTTTCTGTTGTCCTTAAGATCACACGCGCGTTTCAGAAGCACCGTCAGCTGCGGATTTCTCTTTGTTGGACACATAATTAAAAGGTTTTCGACAAAGCTTAATGCGCCAAAAATGCGGTTTGTAAATTTATTTATGGGTTAGTGAGATTGCGGAGGTCGCGGGCTATTTTGGGAGTCAGCCGATGCGTCGTTATTTCTCATTTTGTGTTCTTACTGATTCATCTATCAATATGTTATTAATCATTTTAATTTGTTAATTTCCGCTCGCAATAATTTTCGCAACCGTCATGTTTTGATTTATTGTCCAAATCCCGAATTTTAGGAGTCGACACTTGAGTGGAGGAAACGCAGACGTGGCACAAAAGCACGCAACATTAATTTGTACAACAGAGACAGGACGACAAAAAGGCCTCATGGCCCGAAGTGCAATTTTATGTTCAGGAGGTACACAAGAGGACGGAAAATATTATAATTATAGAAAACGCAACGACAATAAAATGTTGTTAGTGTACGATTCTGCTCGTATGAATGGAATTTTTATTAAGTTGCACTGTTCCATATAGCAAGATCGACCAATACTTTGTGGATAATTGATCCGGACTTTTGGGAGCGGAAGCTCATTAAAACTGTTTCGAGGACAATTTTGCTACAAGGCAGACAGATGCGGCGTGGGGCGTTGCCATAAGAAGATTATTGGTTTGATAGAAGAGAGAGAGAGAGAGATTAGGCGCATTTTACTTGCTTCAGCAATATCTGAAAGTTCTGAGTATTGCTTTACCTTCTTATCGTCTGGCAATTCACCTGGGCGTAATTTCTGAATGTGGAATAAACACATGTTTTGGTTGTTATTAAGGTGGTTCAGGAGACAAACGGTTATCTGTAATCTACACGAAGGTTTCGATACCTTCACACACACGTCATACTGTTCAATTAAGTGTAAACTGTTGTGTAGCTGTGTTTTGATCCTTTTCCGTAAAGGGTTTCATACTCCTAAATCTACTCGTTCAAAAACATTTTCAAAAATTGAACATAACTAAGACGAAACTTTTTTACACTTTATACACGTTTCATAGGGAATCTTTTGGTGCTCTAGATCACAAAGGATGCTAAGGAGGGCAAGGAGTGGGGTCGTTATTACCTCTTCGTTTATTATTAAACTTGGTCTGCGGGATCCGTCATCAGGCGGAATTAGTGATCCACGTCTTCCAACTGATCCTCTTCTGTCACGGACAACTTCGATTTTCGGTGGCTCGAGTGTGGGCGCCTTAATTTCTGGCACAGCTGGTTTCTTTGGTTCCTATGATGTAGAGTCAAAAAGAGTTAGTTTCAATGGGACCTTTGACAACGGGATGAAACAAAGCCAATTAAGCATCAGCCAAAGCGTGTATCACCTTTTATTAATGCTTTTGAGAGACTTCCAGCATCAAAGAGTGTTAGTTTCATGAATTATGCAATAAAAGTTCCACTATTTAAGTAAAGTATGCAGAAGAAGTAGAGAAAATACGATCCGTACGGGAAAACGGCTAAGTACAGACTAAATCTTTGTGTACCAGATTTATAGATATTCCCTATACTTCTAATTAGTGCATCGTTTTGTGTCCACTAATTACATATATTTAATAATATTTGAGTCGTACAGTTGGGCGACGCGTTTCTCTTCTGTGGGTGGCGGCCAAAAATTAATAATAACTTTATTATACGTTTTGAATAAATAGCAGGTTTTTCGACGAAGAAAAACGCCAAAGAAAGAATTTCAATTTTGTGAAATTTCCCCGGCTTTTGGAAGGTTTTTGTAAGCTTAAACGGAGACCTACTTCCGAAAGGTATTTGGGTGCCTTGGTTGAAAGAATTACGAATTACTTGAATAGTCTCGCATTTTGTGAAATTAATAATGCAAAATGTGCTTACGGCATCGGAAAAGAAAATTACAAGACAGATGAAGATTTTGAATAGATCTTACACAGCAGAAAATAGTATAGGATGTAATTATAAATTAGCTTAGGCAAGATCAGTTCAGGCTGATATTTTTATTACGCCCTTAAATTATCTGCATTTTTAAAACGAAAGCATTACTCATAAGTAGCACGCAGCTCTAGCGGCAGCGAGGATACACTCGTTGTAAGAATGGTGAGTATTTCAAAACTCTAAACGAGCAGACCTGATTACAAGTCCTCTCACCTTAACTGGAGCCTTTTCCGGTTGCATGGATTTTTCCGGTACGGGCTCTACAATTTGAACTGGCTCCGTGCGAATATCCGGGACTAGTACAGGCTTTTCTTTTCTAGCGGCAGGTTCGACCTGAGTCTTTTCAGGTTTATCTGCTGTGGCGGATTTAGGTGCTTCTAATGTGGTTTCAGGCTAAAGTGGGAAGTGTTTCGTGCAATGTTTATTCTACTCTATGTTGTGTGGTTCTAAATGTATACTAAATGGTGGTTTAACACTTCTAAGTTCCACAAAACGAAAAATACAAACAAAGCTTACTGGAAGTGACACAAAGAGACTCACCTTTTCTTTCTTGTTCGGGTTAAAGTCGCTTTCTTCGTACTTTTCGAGAACCGGGCGCTCGTAATCAGGGATTTCTGGTAACTCGTAGTCATCCTTCTTCTTCTTGACGGCCTTCTTTGGCTTGCCAAGGGGTTCGAGATCCTTCACTTCAGGCTTCTGTACACCAACATGAAACGAATAGGACATTTACGCATAACCTCACAGAAGTAAGACGCACAAAGAGACGTGACTTACCTTCTCGGACGGCTTAAGCTTGACCTCTTCAGCAGTCTGCATACCGCGCAAAAAAAGACGAAACACGTTAATGATGCAAGACATTCACAAGGATAAGTTGTGAGGGAGGACAGAACTAGACATGTAGACTAATCTAATCAGACAAAGACAAGGACGAGAAACATGGGTGGAGGTTGGGTGGATATATAATTGATTGAATTTAATGTAATGTAGTGGTCCAAAGTATCTATCTCCCTGTGGTGAAGAACAGTACCTGTTTTTGCAGAACAGGTTTGAGTTTGACGTCCTCGCCCTGTTCACGGATCTCGGGGATTTTGCCCTTGCCAATGGACAGCTTTCGTGGGTCCTGGGCCGGTTCTGGCTCCTTCTCCTTCTTTGGGACGCCATTCTTGAGTTTCTCCTCAGGCTCAGGAACCAGGCTTGCCCTACCCTGCTGCGGCTTAGGACCCTCGGCCATTTCCTTTTCTCTCTGCGCGCGCTCGGCTGGCGTGAACTCGTGCTTCTCGAACTTCTCCAGCTCGGGGCGTTCGTAATCGGGGATCTCGGGGAGTTCGTAGTCCTTGTCACTCTTTTTCTTCACAACCTTCTTCTTGGCTGGCGTTGCTTCCTTCTTCTCTTCCTTCTTGGGCTCCTCCTTTGACTTGGGCTCAATCTTGCGAAGCTTTGGTTTTTCAAAAGCTCCCTGTTGGGCTTCCAGCTTTTCAAGTTTCTATGTAAAGTTTTTAAAAATGTTTCAATTTTTGGCGGAAGAATGGAAAACTTCCTGTATTTGTACCTTCTTCTTGTTTGGCGAAAGTTTGTGTGTGTGTTTTTATAGAGAAAACAGAGGATAGAAAAGAACATAGACGAAACGTGGATACAAGAAACAAGAACAGGAACGAGACGAGATTCAGGAAGACATAGAACAAATAAAGTTAATAAGCGCACATTTAAAAACGGGTTAGCAGTAGAACGAGGACTTGAAGTCGAGACAAGACACGAGACGAGCTTTTGCGTGAGCTTTTCTCACCTCTTCTGAATCATATTGAGTGTCAGTATTGTCGTTATCGAAGTTGTTATCGTGATCTGGAGTTTTAATGATGGTGGGTATTGTCTCCTCTCTGGGCAAGAAGGGGTTTTTGACACCCGAGTCAGTTTCTGCGATTTCGGGTGTTTTGGGAACTTCCGGGATATCACTCTCGTCCGGCAAAAATGGGTTGCGATAGGTTTTTCGCTTAGGTTTTTCCTTCAGATCGTCTTCAATTACTATTTTAGGCTTTTCGAGCTCTTTTTTGGGCTCCTCAGTGGTCATTCTAGGCTTTTCCAGCTCTTTTTTATCTTCTTTAGGTTTGACAGGGCTTCGAAGCTGGTTTAAGAACAGGAAATTGAGATTTTTTAAAAATGAAAATCATATTTTGACCAGATGTAAGCCAAAAGGACTTCACGATTTGCGGCTACTGAGTGCACCATTTCTAGCAACAATAACAACAGCGAGTGTGCTAAGAGCAGACCCAGAAAAAGAAGCTTTATGGAGTTTGAGGGAAATGAGCCGGTACATTTGTAAGAAAATTAGTTTGAGTTAGGTTTTTGTGAGCTAAACCAATCGGGCAATCGATGTTAACAGCTAGGAAGTTAAGAAGCTTAGAGAGAGCAGCAGAGCACGTGTATTTTTTCTCACCTGAGCCTCAGTTTCTTCTTCAGGCTCTTGTGAAACTGTTTCTTTAGACTGTGAATTAGAATTTCAGATGATTTGGATTAGCATTAGTCTACTTCGTGAAAAATTTAGTGGAAGAATAAGAGACAGAATATAGAAAGTAGATAAGAATTGTAGAAGGAAAAGTAGAAGAGTACGTCTAAGAGATTTAAATGTGGGTGTAGTGTAGGTATGTTTATGTGTGGTAGGCGCTCTTACCAATTTGCTTGGCATTTTATCTTTGTCTTTCAGTGTTTTGTCTGTAGGCTGTTTGAGTGAGGATTTGGATGTTGTTTCTGACACCGAAATGGGTTCTGTTATGCTCGCAGCGGACTGCTTTCGTGAGCTGACTGCTGTAGCATTAGTGTATGACTCGGACTGTGTGGTATCATCGGCCTCCGAAACATCATCATCGGCCGGCTATATGACATTTAACATTTAATTCCTTATTAATATGTACAAGACGGTATATAGGACTAGCGGGCTACTTACCAGAGCTTCCTGTCTCTTGGTCGTGGTGACAGAGTCTTTACGCAGACTCTTCACCTCGCTCTCTTCGACCTACAAAAAACACGTAAAGTATAACATAACGAGACTAACAGGGGGTTTAATGAGGGATGATGATGCACTGAGTTCCGATCTCGAGTTTTTGGTAAATAAATTTGGAACACATTTGATGTGTTTGGTTCGAGGTTTTACCTTTGATGAACGGCGGCTAGTTGATACCTTTTTGCCATCCATCGTAATACTTTGTTGCTGTTCAACTACTAGAGATTGTTTTCGTAATTCGTGTTTTATTTCAATGGTTTCCTTAAAGGTCATGAAACATTTTAGAGTTTGTGTTACATAAATGGGAGAGTATAAATGAAAGTATACATGAAAGCAGAGTGTGAGGAAAAGTGAGGACAGTTTCTAGTAGTTGTACAGTGTGCGAGGAGACCCAGAGGAAGAGCAGATACATTGCAGTGGAGACTAGAGTCAGAGGAAGTCAGACTGAAGAGTCAGAAATTGAGAGGAGAGTCAAAGGAGGTGAAGTGTAGTGTTTATACCTTTGGTTTGGTTTTCTCTTTTTGCACGGGACGCAGTTGTATGTCCCAAATGCTTGGGAACAGTACAACGCTACTTTTTCGGCGGTTCAAACTTGCTTCGGGTGGTGCTAAGAATAACGTGTCAGATTCGTCGTCCTGAATGTGAAATTTCTTTTACAACATCCTTTTCAATGAAATGCGTCACTCAAAACCTCAAAATCATCTACAGAGCGCCGCAAAAAGTGCAAACTTGTTCAAAATCAAAAACCATCTGTGTTCCAAAAAAGTTTACCGCAAAAGCTGCCGGTGAAGGGAAACTTCAAAAATGTCTAGCGATACAGATTACATAAAAGGAGCCAAAAACCAATTATCTCCGCTCTGACGTAAAATATCATAAGTAGTGGTGAGTGAAGGTGATAGTGCATGAGCGTCTGATAGTAGTATGTTAGTCCGTCTGACAGTTAAAAGTAGTTTACCTCTGGTGCCTTCTTATCCACCGAAACTGAAGGCTTTCGTGATGATGGCGTGGATTTAGGCTGTTCCTCCTCCGTCACAACGGTGGGGGGAGCCTGTTTTTTTGTATCTTGTGGTTGTGGTTTTTTGGAAATAAGTTCTTGGGGTTTTTCGGGTTCGGTTTGTTTTTTGGATTCGGATTCAATAGTTTTCTCTTTGTGTTTGGGTTCTGGGACAGACTTTTTATCTTTGGCTGCTTGTTCAGTTGGCTTTTCATCCTATTTGTCGACGATATGTCAATGTAGGGTCGTGTTGAGCAGCTTGTGCTGCACAAAAAAAATACTTACTTGATGCTCGACGTGCTTCAAGTCGACATGTTCGAGAGTCATGCGCTGTAATGAGAAGGATGATTAGTAAATGTGCTGGTAATTTCTTACTCTTGCTAGCCTGTTTACCTCCTTCTCTTCCTCTGGCTCAATTATCTTTGGAGCAGGCTCCTTTAGTTGACACAACGGGTGACACATACATTGAACACGAATATTGAAACATGTAAATAACACAAAATACATGGTGATTAGTAACAAGACTTGACCTGTAACCTAGTAATAAAATTTTAGAGTTTTAAACACCCCATCAGACACCTTTATTTAGTCTGAAACACGTAATTTTAGGCACTGTACAGAGCTGTACCTCTATTTCGTGTTCGATCTTTTCCACCTTCCTCAAGACAATTCCGAAGGGACCCTGAACCGATTAGAAAGTTACAAATGAGGTCCCAAAGTGCGATTAACTCACCTCTTTGACCTCCTTGTCCTTCTTTTTCTCCTCTTCCTTCTTTTTCGCTTCTTCTTCCTTCTTTTTCTCGATCTCTTTTTTCTTTTTTTCTTCTTCTTCCTTCTTTTTCTTTTCGTCTTCGCCCTTCTTTACCGTGATCTTTGCGCTAGACTCGTCTGAGCCCACTTCGTTCGTAACCGTCACTTTATAAGTGGCGGAGTGTTCGGTGCGACTTTTGCTTATAGAAAGACGCGCAATTTGGCCGTCAAAAGAGTAGGATACCTCACTGCTTTCACGAATAACAGTGCTGTTCTTATACCAGGTCACCTTAACCGTTTTGTCAACTTGCTTGAGGGAGATGACAAGGTCCAGAGAGCGGCCTTCCTCGACGGTCTGATCAGTGAGTTTGCGTTCGATGGTTGGCTTTGTTTTCTTCTCCTCATCAACAGGCAATTCGGTGAGCTCGACAGTCTGTGAGGTGGCCTCACCTTTCTCGTTCTTCGCCACGAGCTTGTACGAGCCTTTGTCTTGCTCCTTTACATCCTTGATCTCAAGTTTGACTGCATACTCGCCGTCCTTCACCTGCTCCACCAGTACTTGGTGGCGCATTGTCTCCTTAATAGCCTTCTCTTCCTTGAACCAGATGCACTTGGGCTCGAACTTAGACTGCACCACGCATTCAATGATGACGGTCTTGCGTTTAACTATCTTCACAATCTTAGGCTTATCCTTGATCACAGGAACGATCTCAATGTTGAGCGTTAGGTTCGCGTTCAGCTCACCCAAGTCATTCTTAATGTTACAGCGGTAGAGCCCGGAGTCAGCGAGTTCTGGTTCAGCCAGAGTCAATTTGATGTCGTAGATGTCGCCGTTCTGTGTCATGATAACCTTCAAACGGTTCGTCTCCTTCAACACCTGGCCGTCGCGAGTCCACACGATCGTGGGCTTAGGACTCGCTTTTACCTTGCACTCCATTATTACGAGCTTACCGTTGTTCTCAGATATTATGCGGGGTTTCTCGATAAAGGTGGGTCCATCTCCCTCTGGCTCAGGTTCTGCTTCGATGTTGAGATTCAGGTTGGCGTTGCTCTCGCCGTACTCATTTTTGACGTGACAGCGGTAGGTTCCGCCGTCGGCGCCACTAGGATCCTTGATCTCCAGTGTGAGCTCGTAAACGTCCTCTTCGAGCTTTTTGCTCTTGATGGCGACTTTGGCGCTCTCGCTGACCTTGTTGGTACCTCGGAACCACGTGACCTCAGGTTCTGGCTTAGCCTTACACACGCACTTCATAGTGATCAGCGTGCCTGCCTCGTTCGGTATGATCTTGGGCTTTTCAACAAAAGATGGAGCAAATCCGTTTGCGTCCTCGGCACCTGTTGGAGAGTTTTTTTTAGAATTTAATTAGGAACGGTGGAATTAAAGCCCCTAGCAAAAATACTCCCGTACTTACTGCGATTAGCAGGCTTTCTTTACCTTGGAAGTTAAGAGCAATATTGGCGTTACTTTCGCCGAATGGGTTAAATGCGTTACACCTGTAATTGCCACCGTCCTCTTGAGTAGGCTCGTTAATTTTAAGCGTGAGTAAGTAGGTGTCTTTGGACGTGGCTTTGCGTGACATTTTAATGCGTTTTGAGTCCTCGATCTTATCGTTACCGCGGAACCACGTGATGTCAGGCGTGGGGTGGGCCTCAAGGATGCACTCCATGATTAGGATGTCACCTTCCTGGCTGATGGTAGGTTTTTTGGGGAAGCGAGGGGATTTGCCATCAGGAATCCTACAAAGAACAGAGTGAAAGAAAGCATGTTAATAGAAGAAAGTGTTAAATGTTCAAAGAAAACTTTACTTTGGTTTATTTCCTCCCTCAAAATTGAGGTTGATGGTGGCCACTCCATCTCCGTGCTTGTTAGTTGCAATTGCACGATATTCCCCTTTATCTCCGTTAACGACGTTTCTGATTTCTAGGCGTGCCATGTGGTACAGCACTTGGTCCTTTTCCAGAGAGATGTGGTACCGACCACCCTCCTTAACTTCCTCTTTGCCGTGGAACCTTTTAAGAAAAAGCCGTTAGCTAGTTCGAGAAGTTGCGGAAAATAAAAAAACTTACCATTGAATGTTTGGTCTGGGGTCACCCACGCATCTACACTCGAACGTAATGTTCAGTCCATCGTCGCTTTGTCTAATGACAGGTCGTTCAGTAAAAGTAGGTTTGATGCCATCATCAGGAACTGGTGCTTCGTCGCCTAAATTGTGTTTCTTTATATTTTGAGCTCTCTTATCAACTTATAAAAATGAAAAAGTCTCAGCCTAACAATAGAATTCTACTACATCTTGCGGCTCTTTAATGTTCGGGAGTATTTTCGAAATTGCTACGCAGTCGGAAAGAAAGTACCTTGTGTGTCAAAAGTGTGTGTTAAGGGGTTATTGTCACTTCTAAAGTTTGAATAAAATTGAATAAAAAAACACGGAAAAGCTGTTAGACGTTGACGTGGTGATGAAAATCAAATTAATCTATTGTTTCATGTCAAACAAGAGCAGCTAAATGTATGAATTTTATTGTATCGCGCTACTAGTAATTTTTCTCATGAATCGTTAAAGTGAAAAGTAGGTGGCAATGATGGCGAACTAATGAGCTGATACATGAGATGTAATTTGTTTAAATCGTATAATACAAGCAAGTATTTTGTAAAATAATGTGTAAATGTTTTGTTACATAACGAACAAATGGGCATGAGAGTATTTTTAGAACGAAAATTTTGCAATGATTTGTGAAACTGTTTTTCGCTAACAACTCATTTTCGTTCCAAATGTTAATGAACTGGGGATCAAAAATAGACCAAAAACTGGTTATTATCTGCACAGTTAATAGCTTTAAGTCAAGAAGAAAGAACTCCGAAACTTGATAGTCGAATAAAATGTTTGGTCATTAAAAAGAAAAAATAATAATCAATCTGGTCTCACTGGATGATTTGGATGAAGGATCTCAATATTTAGAAAAAGAAGCCTAGGCGGAAGTCAACGTTAATGTTGCGAATTGTTAGTTTAGCGCACTCTGCAAAACCATGAAGCGGGAGTACATAAACAATCTCGCTGATTACTTACTGTCAAAATTTAAACTAATCGTTGCGTTACTTTCGCCCAGCTCGTTCTTCGCGGTTACTTTGTATTTTCCAGCATCCTCAACAGTAACATTTTTGATCTCAAGAGTTGCGAAGTACGAGTGACCGTCCTTGTCAACGGTTAGCTAGAATTGGGTCGAATTTAGAAATTGGTTAGGGAAAGTTTTAAAGGACTTACTTTATGCCTTGGGGAGTCTACTACGGGTCCGGTGTTGTGTGACCATGTGACAGTGGGTACAGGATCAGCTTGGATACGGCATTCAAACAAAAGTCGTTTTCCATCGTCTTCCTGTCTAATAGCTGGTTTTTTAGCGAATGTCGGCGCTATTCCGTCGATTTGTCTGCCAGAAAGAGGAAAGGCATTAGACGTCATTACCAAGACCCCTTTTTTTTAAACAAAAGGAAAACATGATTGGTTGTGGTTATAGATAGTGCATCTAACGACTAAGTAAAAGGGTACTTATGGGATGTAGACAGTCACAATGGTCTCTTACCCTTGTTTTTGCAGTTCTGTTAGTAAATCGCGTAGCATAGAATAGCATTAAAAATGAAAGAAAAAAGAATGGTAATAAAAAAAGCTACATAGCACGTCATATTTTCAAGAAGAGAAGCGGAAAGCAAATCAAATAAAGCCCGTCAAATCGCTTGATTGAAAGCTCACCTCTCTTTTGGTTCATCAGCGGCTTTGGTTTAAAATTAAATGAGAAAAGAAAATGATTTATTAGCTTCAGTGGGATTTATAAATTTTAATTGCATCTGTAATACAAGAAGACTTTACGCTCTGTGGTCTTAAAAATGTGTCACTCAGTGCGCCAAGTCGACAACAGCTGCACTCGTGATTGCATAAATTGAAGCTTCTCGCCACGCTTGAATCAAAGACTACGTGTTACTTGGAGCGTGAGGATGAGCCTATTTCTTCTGTTAATCGCGCTAATTACTATCAGTCCCTCCGGAGCGGAGATTTTCGAGCTTCCTGCGCTGGGAGCCTTCGAAGGAAGTCTCTCACCAGCTGCGTCAGTGGATCTGCGCCCTCCCACCCTCTTTCTTCTCCCGAGAAGATTCTTACATCGTCCGAAACTAACATTTCTATTTAAGTGATACTTACGGCTGAAATTTAGATTGATCGAAGCAGCAACCTCGCCCATCTTGTTCTTCGCCTTCACCTTATACAGACCGGCATCTGTCTCCACGACGTCATCCAGATCCAGCACCACAAAGTACTTGTTGTCTCCAAGAGACTGGATCTTAAATTTTGTGCGCGTGTCCTCCTTCAGTAGCTCGTCACTGCGGTACCATTCGATTCCTGGTTGTGGAGAAGCGAGCAACTGGCATTCGAAGAGGAGACGGTTTCCATCGTCCTCTTGACGAAGTGCAGGTTTCTGAGTGAAACTTGGTGCAAAGTCGTCAGTTACACCCATTTTAAAAGCGTCGTCCTATTGTCGTGTTTATGCAAGACGAATCCACTTTGTTTGCTTTGCGCTTCACAGACGGTCAGGATTCAAGACATTCACTCGCGCGCTCTAGAAATGTGTTAATTTTATTATTTTATTTTTTTCCAATAAAATGAAAACCACTTGTAAAATGCAAAAGTGTAATTTCGACATGACATTCGAATCGTTGACCGGAGATCAGCTTAATCAGTCAGCATGTGAAGGTCCCAGTGTGCCAAGAGGCGGTCGCGAATAAAAAATACTCTCTCGCTTCATCGACCCGCCTGGTGGTCTATTAAAAGATCATGAGCGAGTGGTGATTTCGCGGGCGTTTGGGGGTAAGTGGGGCTATTTTTATCACAACGCACCTTGTCTCCGTTTCATTCATAAATACGCCATGTGACGCCCGTGTGATGCAACAGGTAGTGATTTATTTTTACTCCACAACCACGTCTACTAAGGCGCAGTGACGTTTCCTGGCTCTCGACTGTCACATGTCGCGATCACCGACCGTCCCGCGTTCCGCCAAAATTTCTGGGTCGTGATGCGGGAAGTATTTTAAGACGTGCAGTTGTTGTTGAGTCATAAATATGTGGGTATTTTCGTGAATTTGGTGGTTTTTTGTTTTTCAATCTTAAAAATAACCTGGGGCGATGAATCAGGAGCGTGAAAGAAAATACAAGATTAGAAAGAGAAAATCAATTCGACCTTCGCATTTTTTGTTGTTTTCGCAAAATGAAATATTCAGGTGGGCCGACTGCTAAGAGTTAATTGTGCGATCTGGCATTCATCAAAAGACCTTTACATGCTTCTGAGAAAATCCCTATTATATTCGGGGCTATCTCTTGGAGTTCTTTGATTTGACCTTGAAAAGTTCAGACTTCGCAGCCTTAAGTCAGTTACATAAATTCACTAATTTTTTGCTTTATTTCTTTGAAAATAGGCGTCACGTCACTCATTGTACGTAATCCATCGCTATAATTTATCCAAAAATGTGCGGAGGAGTCACCATCACCATCGTTTTATAGTCGCGTATCCAAAAGGAGCGGGCAGGAAACGAGTGAAGATCACAAGTCACATGATTTTGAATATTTTATTTTAAGCAGCTTTTTCCTTCAGATTCTTCAGCCTATCTCTTCAGTCTTCATTTTCATTGATCATATCATCAGGCGCTATTCAAAAAGAGATCGTGCATTTTATTTTTATCTCACTTGCTGCTTTCTTTAATTTTATTTCTCGCTTTTCTTTTTCACTTTTCTTCGTTCTGCTCGCGTTGAATCTGTCGCTATACACACATTTGATGAGCGCACCGTAATTTTAGCGAACTTATATTCTTCTTCGTTCGAAGTTAAGAGAAAATTTCATAATTTTTCGAAACGCACACTTCTAAGATCTATTTTTAGTAGCTGCTACTCGCGGGCCAGCAGTCTTTGGATTGAAATTTGATATATGTATAAAGCTCTTGATGATACTACTCTTCCAGGTCTTTTTGCGGTTACGAAATTGTTCTATCAGCCTCCACTTTCACTTTCACTTTTGTCGCGTACTCCTATTTTTAAACGAAAGCAGATTTTACCGAATACTGTGGCACTTTTGCATTCCACTGGTTTTCATATTTCTTTTATCGTATTAAACTTACACTTTGGGGTCGAGTTGACACCCTCGATTTGATTTTGGCTACGGCACTTGATGATTTATTACTGCAGGATCTGCTTTTTGAATTTTTTTTTCGCTTTTTATTTGATTAGAGTATATAAAAGTTGGTTTCGATAAGGAAAATAACTCAAAGTTTTCAGGAGATTAAGATTTGCTGTATGAGCTACGAACCCTGTGGGCGATAACCATAAACGGAATAAATTACTAATCAGCACTTTTTGCCAATTTTTCCACAAAAAACCACCTTTACAGGGTGCCGTACAGTAAAATCTACTTTAAAATACTAAGAAAACCCAAGATTTAGTGGTTTTTCGCGAGAAAATCGACAAGTTTCGGCCAATGAAAATTTTCATCAGAGTGAAAATTTCTATTTTAAAATCGCCCAGTATTGAATAACTTGGCGCTTGAGATTTTTATTCTTTTCCCACCCGTATCCTCCGTAGTCGAAATTAGCACTGACTTCGAGGGAAAATTGTGATCTGAAGATCAGTGCGCGAAAATCTTCAATACTGACGCATTGATGGTGTGTGTGGATTGAGGAAAACTCGTACCTACACTAGAGGTGGGAGACCTTTTTCTACTTCTCAGATGAGGGAGTCAAGAGATCCACCTCTGAGGTATTTGAAGAAAATTACTGATCTCTGACTAACAATACTTCTCTTGCATTTTTTAGTATCTTGGGCTGGGGAAAAATTGGGCTCGTCTTCAAAAGTTCTAAGCTAGTTTTGCATTCAGTGATACTCGATATTTAGACTTATTACAGCAATTTTGGTATTTATGTCCAGGGTTTAAAGTGTCACGTCTTGAAAACGAGCTTTCGCGTGCAAGCAATTTCGAATTTCGCAGGAGAGCAGACTCTCTCACAGTTGGTTCGACGAGATGTGTGAAAAAATAAATAATCCACGATGATCGGTCTAAAAATATGGGCTGCAAATTGTATATAGAACAATATTCACAGTAAAGCTGCTTATTTTTACCAGGTTTTTCATCTCGGCGGCGGGTCGCGCGGCACGCTAGTTAAATTTATATTAGGATGACATACGTGAGAAATTTTCGCGTGCTCACCTTGCTGGCAGTTGTGGTTAGCCAAAAATTTTTATACCGTGTGCATTTATTTAATGATGATGCACGACTTTGTGCATCATGAGGAACACACGGGCAGAGCAGTAAAAAATGTGTGAATGTGATGGCTCATTCATTCGAAATAGTACGGCTAGGCGGTGAATGTGTAATGTTAGAATGCTAACAGGTGCATGATGGCTCTGCCAAGGACGCCTGCAGACTGCTTTGATAGTGAAAAGTTGCTCAATTATAAAACAAAAATGAGTAATATACTCTTGAGGCAGACTATTTTTAGAAAGCATCACAACAAATTGTTGTCTGAAGTCTTACTCCTCTCAGTCACATCATCAGGTATTGTAAATAAACATAAGTGGTTCACTTTTCGGAAAAGTACCACCAACGCGTGTAGTTGAAAATAACCCACATGAAGCTCGTCACCTGTATTGTCACCATGATCGTAACTTGGGGATTAATTTTAAAACGTTACGCATATATGCGTTTGATTATGTTTGTCACTCACGCTTTTGCACGCAGTTTGCTCTATGCAAATTGCAGAATATGAACAACGATTACTTAACCTCTTTCATCTTTTATTAAATGTATCGAAAATGTTTTCTAACCCATTAATCTTGGGAGAGGTGGGAAAGTTCCTTTCAAACAACTAAGATACACATAAGAACGTGGGTGCCGCATTTTTCACGGCTTTCAGAGCTGCATAAATCATCTTGACGGTTTTGATTTTTCTTACTCTCCTTATATTCTGACCCGCACTGGCACTATCATTCGGCTCTGTTAGCAGCTAGGGAGGCTTACTTGAGCCCCCTGGCTACGGGCCTGCTCTGGCGATTCCATTTTTTTTTTTCTCCTCGATTTGCACCACACCACAGTCGACACCCGACTCTGTCAACCTAATGTTTTACCTTCTATTAGTTATTAAATAACAATAATATGTCAATCAGTGTGGTTCAAGCGTGGGCAAAGGAATTCTATGACAACGACGAGTGGCCTCCGGTACCCGGGTAGTTAAGAGAAGGTGAACGAAATACATCGCCTTGAGATATAGTATCTCCCTCAGCAGTTTTTCATGCAAACACGGCTCAGGTGTTGAGGGCAATACAGGGCGCCTTAAATAGGAAATGAGCAACCTTTTGTCCCTCCGAAGCTTGCAGTTTGATCCCAGGACACAATTTCAGAAGCAAAATGTAGAAAATGTTACGTAAACATTCGAAGAATAATCGGACCTTTGATCGGGCAGTAATCGCCTACCCGAGGCTTACGGCATTTATCTGAAAACGGAAATTGGATAAGTACGCAAGGCAAATGGTCTTCAAAGAATTTTAAAGGTAATTTTTTAACCGGCTTTTCAACTGATTATGCTTACCAACCACTTTGACTCCGTTCAGTCCAATCGTAAAAAAATGCTCGAAATGTTAGTGGAGCCGATGACGACCCGAAGTCATTGATGATGACTCGAGAGCACCCGAAGTCACTGAACCGACAATTGTCTCTACCAGTCTAGGGGGTTCCAGAGTTGAAACTCCCAGTCTACAACCCGCGGTTGAAATCCGATAAAAACAAAATGCACACGACCAAGAAAATCAAGCTTTCGGACGAAAAAGGGGGGTCAGAAGCCGAAATTTCTGACAAAAGTGAGCCGCAGTCGAAGTACTTCAGATCCAACTCTAAAGGTGAGTTGCAGTTAATTCACGAGGAGTAGTTTTAATTGCGTAGTTGGGAAAAATTTATCTCTAAAGAACTTTCCAACATGGCGGACGCTTCTGTGTGTGTATTATTTTTATTTACGTACCTCAAAAGAGGAGTGGAAATTTACTGCGTCTGATGTAATGTTTCGTAAGGAGTTTGGTTACTTTCGCGACTGTTAAGATTATTTACAAGTAAAAAGGGAATATGCTGATGGGTTTTGACAACTTTGCAGGAACAGATGAGCGAGAAAACAGCGACTCTGGGTTCACTGAGATCGAGTCTTCTCGAACCTCGCAAGAGGATGAGGATGTTTTGATGTCTCCGAATATACTTACTTCGAGCTCAAGCAGTCGCTTGGACCAGGATGACGACACAATTCGAGATTGCAATTTTCCCGCGCCCGCGATAAAACCCGAGCATTTGGAAGTGTCGCCTCCGGAGACCTTTGACGAGGACTTTGAGTATGATGCCAGTGATGACAGCTGCGATAGCAGTGTATCGCGGCTCTCTGGCCTTTCTCATCTATCCGGGTGTGGAGACGAAGATACTCCTCTAAACCCCTGGGTAAGTTATCTAGATCTCCCGAATAAGTGTGACTTATTGATCTCTATTTTGGCACCTTTTAGCTCCGTAAACAGATTATATCAGGTGTTAGCCCCCGAGACTTGCTATCCCAATTAGTAGAAGGTAGCGGCATCATCCCGACTAGCGTGAGTGACATAACTCTGTGGAAGATTATCGCCAATACCTTGGCTACCCCAAGGCGGCAGAAACTAAAGCAATTCCATAGCCTGGAACACGCGGTGGAGCTGATCCGTTCGTCCGAAAACGTTGTGGTTCTCACGGGAGCCGGCGTTTCCGTGTCCTGTGGAATTCCCGACTTCCGCTCTCGTGATGGCATTTACTCGCGTCTGTCCAAAGAATACCCAGACCTACCGGACCCTCAAGCAATGTTCGACATACGATACTTTTCGAGCGACCCCCGACCATTCTTCAAGTTTGCGCGCGAGATCTACCCCGGTCAGTTCGAGCCGTCACCGTGTCACAAGTTCATAAAGCTTTTAGAGACTAAGGGCAAGCTGCTGCGCAACTACACTCAAAACATCGATACCCTGGAGCAAGTGGCAGGAATCCGAAACATCATCGAATGTCATGGCTCTTTTGCGACTGCCAGCTGCACCAAGTGCAAGAACAAGGTAGCCGCTGACGACATTCGAGGCGATGTCTTCAACCAACGAATCCCGATGTGTCAAGTGTGTAATCCGGGAACGGAATCCCCAGACTCGACGACGCTGAGTCCCGAAGACACGAAGACTCTAGTGAAGAAGGGTATTATGAAGCCCGACATTGTCTTTTTTGGCGAGGGCCTCCCCGACATATTCCACGATACTATCGAGAGTGACCGCAACAAATGTGATCTGCTCATCGTCATTGGGTCCTCTTTGAAGGTTCGTCCTGTGGCGATGATCCCTAACTGGGTCTCCCCCGACATCCCTCAGATCTTGATAAACCGAGAGGTAAGAAACTAAAAGTAGAGACTCTAAGACCGTTCTGATTTTTCTTTTGAAGCCCCTGTATCACATGGACACCTTTGATGTTAACTTGCTGGGGGATTCCGACGTCATTTCACAGCATTTATGTACTATGTGAGTCAAAGAGCGCCTAGTTTGGGCCTCCCGTAACATAGTTGTTCGTTTTAGGCTCGGTGAATCATGGAAATGCTCAAACGAAAGCACCTCAAGTAACAGCTTATGTGAGTGCCCGAACCTGCTTGATCCTCTAGAGGCGGTCACAGCATTTCCGAAGCCTCCCGAAGCTGCAAGTAATCTCACATCTTCCGATCAGGCTTCTTCCTCTGCACCCCTAGGACCTCGAGTTGAGTTGCCACAAAAGATGATAGGTGAAGACTCTGACGAACGGTTATCACGGCCCAGTCTCTCCGAACGCCTTCCTCCCAACTCCTTTTATAAACTGACGCGTCGAGTGTACATCTTCCAGGGCGCTGAAGTATACATGAACTCGGACGACGAAGACGACGAGTACGAGGAAGACGACAGCGAAACGGAGAAAAAAATTGGATCTGTTTCTGCTGATGATGGAGGAAATGCGATTTCGCCACCTCCAGAGGAAGAGGAAACAGAGCTCTAAGCGTGGAGTCAAACGACGTGAAGTCGCAAAATTCAATAAGATTATTTGCAGTGCAAAAGGCGATATTCAGTGTATATTTTTTTACAAACTACTTAGTCTTACGTTCCCTTCCTTCCTGTAGGATTATTTAATTTTATGTTAACTCTAATTTACCGTAGACCCACCTTAAGTTTTGTGAATACAACACTTTTTAATATTTCTTTTTCGTAACTTGATCCAGTAGCGTTTAAGTACAGTATATTACCGAAAAATGTTCGTCCGTAGGTTAATTTTTGTACTCCCCATACTTGACAAGAGAAATTCGTTAAATATAGAAAGTAATTGAAAGTCCTTAAAGCTAAGTATGAGTATGAATAGGCAAGAAAGAGTGTAAAATGGAGGTAATATTGAAAAATTCAAGCTAAATTAAAGTTAAAATGGTACAAATGCTTTTAAGAAAAGCTTTGCATGATTAAAGTAATGAGAGATCTTAAAAATTGACTAAACAAATCCTAAACTTAATACACAAATTTGAACTATGACTACTAATTACTATGAATTTGTCAGACTAAAATATTATTATTCAAACGAATTGATCGAAATAAAGCTACATGTGTAAGAAATCTTTCAAAACTGGCCAATGTAGATTTTTTACCACATCACCGCATGGTTTACTTTAGAGCATAGCTCGCTTGAGAGAGAGATTTTCCCTCTCATCTGAAATGAGAGAGGAAGAACTATTTTGTTTTCTGTTCCATTTTCGGTCGTTTTGGCGCAGAAATCATTTGTTGTTGTCGTATTTTGTTTAAAAAATTAACACTTGTAAGAAGCCCAAAAATAGACAACAGAGTTGATGCACTCTCTATCAACAGTGTAAATGTAAGAAAGACTGAATGATATTTTTTAAAACTGTATTAAATTAGAAATGGATGTTTATTCCAGATGTTTCAGCAGAAACAGCACTCGGATAAACTGCGAAAATACAAGTCCATGGATATAAAACATCAGTGTTGTATAGGGTTCTATGGAACTATCACGATTGGATCCGACATGACGAGAATTGAGGAGTGTTGCGCTCAAATTTTACAAGAAGTTTCCTGTAGCTCAGAGTCAGAAGTTCCAATTGCCTGGGACATGGAGTGGCCATTTAGTTACTCCAAAGGCTCTGGACCCACCGCTCTAATACAAATGTGTAAAGACCTCAACATGTGTTACATATTTCAAGTCTCTAGGTTGCAAGGGAAGTTACCCGAGGGGTTGATTTTGCTTTTGGGTAATCCCAAAATAGTGTTTCATGGAGTCAAAGTCCGAAAGTATGTATGCTTTGTATTTTTCCTCGTTAATTAATTTCACTTTTAGTGACTTTCGAAAGCTCTACCGGGATTTTGGAGATCCCAGAATTCTTGAACAAGTTACTAGGAGCGTTGAACTAGGTTCTATGTTTAACAGTATCAAGGGACTCAAAAGAAACTGGAGCCTTGCAAATCTGGCCAAGGAGCTAATCAATGCCAACTTAAATAAGGAATTCACACTCAGAGCCAGCCAGTGGGACAACATTGTTCTCTCTCCTGATCAACAGATGTACGCGGCCGTAGATGTTTATGTATGTGAGCTCAAAACGCCCGATTCTGATTAACATGTCTGTTCCTTTACAGGTAGGCCAGTTAATCTACAAGAAACTCAAAAGACTGCAACGCCAAGAGAAACTTGAAAATTAGTAAATTTAATCTCTTGATTACTCAATTAAAAATTAAAATATTAGCAACTAAATTTTCATTTTCTATTTAATTTTAATATATGCTATGAATCATGATATTTAATAGAAATTGAAAAATTTGTTACAAACTACAATATTGGCCAAAAACCTACTCTAGTTACTTTATGTCTGCTTATATCTGCCTTATGCCTGAGACATAAGGTACCTATAGAGTCCTAAAACTCGTTTAAGGCTCTTGTAGTCGAGTGATTTCAACAATGTATACCACAAATGATCAGAAATTATTCGAAGATTATGAAAAACATACATTCTGGCCAAAAAACCCACCCTAGGTACCTTATGTCTGAGACATAACCCTTATGTCTCAGACAGAAGGCTGATAATACTTCCAAAATGGTAACCAACTATTTTTATTTTTATATATGTTCTCCTCATAAGGGAGTATTAGTGGTGCTTGAACACCAAACCGCCATGACCTACACCAATAGGTCAAAATAATTTTCACATTCATAAAATATAGTTTTTCGAAATATTTGCTGTATTTAAGATATACTAAACCAAAATTCATGTTTGAAATTCGATCGAAGTCAAATGGTACCGAAAGTTGCGTAAGAATGTGAGGAAGACATTTTGACTTGAACATCTCGTGATGCCACCCCTTTGCCATGGCCAAACCTCCTCTCTTAAGGCGAGATCCAATTTTGGGATTTTTGTGAAAAACTTGATGTCACGAAATCGGTTCCTGAAGGCTTCAATCGACTAAGTTTAGCCCCTGAATCACGTTAACGAAGTATTTTGGTGAAAAAGTGGGTTTTGGAGAACAATTTTTTTCACCTGAAATCCATAAAATGGCCAAACCTCCGCTCGTTCGGCGATTCGTCCATAAATGGAAAACTAAAAATTTTCGGTCAACAGAAGAAACACAAATCGGTTTTTTTCTGTTAACCGAAAATTGTTAAAAACTAACACAAATCGGTATATCGGTTAACACTAAAGTAACACTGTTAGTAATCCTCCCATTTTGATGGCGTGGTATACGTAGTTTAAGTGTCATGGGTGCAATAAAATTCATTAAAAGTGGTGTAAATAAAACTCTTCTAATTTATTTTTATTTTATTTTTTCGTTTCTTTCAAGCTGCTTTGTTTGAATGAATACTGACTCATATTTATACTAGAAGCTTAGCTTATTATAGCAAACACAAATAATAAATACGCGGCATTATATTTACACGACAATGTGATTTAACTTTACATGCAACCGCAACTGCTGACAATCTGCAAAAGACGGAAGCAGGTTAAATAGGGTCGTTCCAAGGTCAATGAATTTGTGTTTTACCATGTTCGGGAGCGTTTTTTGCGTCGCAGTATTGTTGCTGTCCATGTAGAAGAGCTGCAGGGAGCTAAATTGGGTTGCAGTGCAGCAGGGGATTAGCTCAAGCTGCTTGTCACCACTTGTCTTCTTGCTGTAGAGCGCTTTCTGGAATTCAAACGGGCTATACTTGTACAACTCACTTGTGTACTATATCAAGCTTACTCGAATCACTGAGGCGTGATGGGCTCCGCTGAGAGTAACGCTGGCGGCCGATGTGCAGGAGCCCCGACAGAAATACGCATCGTAGCCTTTAGGATACAGAATCCAGTCATCCCACCCAATTTCCGCGAACGAGATGTACAGTTTCTCCCGGCAGCATTCGGTCGAGCCGCTGGAACAGTTGATATTCCTTTTATGCCGATTGTGCTTGCGTTGAGCGTAGGTATTGATTTCGATGTACGGCTTGCGGCGGTGATTGAGGCAGATTGGGCTGTGTTTTGAGGACGAGGCGCACGTTATGCACGCCACATTTATCACGTGGGTGAATTCCTTATACTCGAACCAGTTCTTGATGGCCCACAGGATGTCAGTGTGGATCCAGCCATCTGTGGGAAACACAAGGTTTCAATATAATAGGGTGACCGGAACCGCAATATACGCAATGAACCTAATTTTATCACTTTCTTTGCACCCGCCAATCATTTACTACCTTACCTCTGATTAGACGCCACCTTGATCAAGTAAAGTTTAGTCGTTTTGGTTTTTATTATTCTTGCGAGTATTTTTTTTTTGAGTAAATTTTTAACTGCCTCAATTGGATGGAACTATTTCCAAAATTCAAAATTATCATTAAAATTATAAAAACTTTATTCTCCCTTCTAGTTTTTCATCAAATTATCAGTTAATAAAAATAACACCTACCGCTGCGATCTGCGTTGGCAAAGGCGATTGGCTTGGTTTTGTAAAAGTGACCTTCCTTGTCCCAGTGCTTGACGTCTGAAATGCCAAAGGTATGGTTGATGGACTCGATTGGATCGTGCTTAGCGAAGATCCATAATCGGGCCGAGTGTACGTCCTCCTTATCAACGTCCGCTGGAATTTGGAACTTTAGACATGCGTGGGGACTGCTCTCATCGAGGCCTTCGCACTGTTCAGACGCTAGAGAATAGGGGATGAAAAATTAGGTCACGCTTGTTTTCACTGACCTTGAGGGCTACACTAACCTTCTTGCAGGAATATGAATTTCTTCGTAGTCTTAGCGTAGTAGTCCTCAGACTGACGTATTTTGTTGTCGACCTCAGAGGGTGCCATAAAGTGCTCCGTCACAGGGTTTGGGAGATCTGGGGCTGAAACTTTGGGTCTTTCCGTAAGACGTAGTTTCTTGAGGATCTGGTTCTTCACGAACTCGATCCGTAATGCCGTGAGCTCGTCCTCACTAAGCTTCACACCGTTTTGGCACGTCTTGCAAGATTTCCTGGGCCCCGCCTCCAGCGACTCCCCATACTCTACGTACTCTTCTGAACTGGGCGTCTCAGCAGCCACATAGTTTCGAAAGACCGACGCATCGCCTGGATCCCACAAGTCTGGCATGCGGTCGTCATGGTAGGCGTGGGATGTTGAGTGTTGGAGGAACATAACCAGAAACGCCAACGCAAGGCTTATTTTTAACCCGAACATTTCTATCACAAGCTCAAGTAGGCAAATTTAAAATTATTAATTTATAGCTTTAGCTTATTCTAAAAACTTTTCACGAATTCTCTCAGAAATGTGTCTGTTCTTCATAGAATAACACAACTTGGCTAAGTGTTAATTTACGTTCTTTAAAATCCACTATCAGTTCAAAGCTCATTGTATGTTTTTGTGTGTATGTTTTTTACTTCTCCTTTGCACTTTACAAGGTTCCTTTCACTATTCTTGCTTTCCCTTCACTTCACGTTGCGATCTTTCAGGTCTCACTGCTCGCGTGAAAATACAAAATTTTTCAAAGCGTTTAGAGCTTAAATGTGCGCGCGAGATCACTGAGTGGCGCGCTCAGAATGTACTCAGAGAACACACACTTATCAACGCAATCCCCTCCGTGAGCTAAATCAGAGATGTAACTATTTTGGGTTTTATGGGCATTTTTAACCAATGTTAAAATATTCAGCAAGACAATCAAGAAATGATCATCAATTCTAACTTCGAATGTTTAAGAGTCTTAAGCACGTCTCTGAGATGAACACTGGTGTATACTGTGGCCGCAGCGTGTGTGCAGATTTTGAATGATTTTTAGTGTGAGATCAATATTTGGAATATCACTCATGAGGAGGGTGATCACGACCAGACAGACACTGACACCAGGCTAGCGCATCTGGACTGGTATTTCCACAAATTACCACATTTGTCAACAGAGAGCGGGTTCTTGGAAGATAATCGCACTCGGAACGCCTTTGGATTCCACGAATCATGAAAGTTCTTTTAATAGGCCGCCACTAGCGGGCTCTCACTTCCTAATCCCCGCTAACCTTAGGATTACAAATGTCTATGGAATATTTAAACATCGTCATGTCATTAATTTGAGCTTGAAAGTGCATCGTTTGCACATAATGCAACGTCGGGCTGCGCCGAGCGCCTCTTTACTCTGGACATACATGCAATCTGTCCAAAGTTCACCGAAACTGTGTGCTTCGTAGGTCTATGCCAGACATATACCGCTAATGCCCAGACTAACAGACATTTTGTCGAGTAATCGCTCTGTAATCGGCTCGAGTTACATTACAATAATAAATTCATTTTTGATGATTGAATAATTATGACAAGAGAGCATTCCTTGTGTGAATGGGAGCCCCTATGGTGCAGGGACATCCACATGCCTCTAAGCGGAGCAGCGAGGCGTGGCGTGGCGTGGCGCGGCGCGGAGTGTCGTAATATGCAGCTCTCTAGAATTGCGAGCCAAGACCATTACCAACCTGGCTTGTAGGTTGCGTCAGAAAAATCTGAGCTTATTAGGGTGACTCTCAATTTGTAACACATATAAATCAACGATCTTCTGAGCTGGATGATCATGTGCCAATCACGTGTGACAGAGACTCACAGAGCCGTTGGATGAGGTCCGGAAGCGTGAGCTGCGGATAGAAATTGCGTAATGCATTCGAAGACAAATTTGAGTTCTCAGTTTTGATTTAAAATTTACCATACAAAGTAGGTACTCAAAAAGTAAACACTTTAATCAAATTCAGCCTCTCTATGAACCATGCTAGACTCGGAGAGAAAATAATAACGATGTCTGTCTGTTTGTCACTCGAAAATCCTCAACTCACCCTCATCAAATAAGGTCATTGTTCTCAAATCCATTCATTCATCAAGTGTTTGTGTTGCGATTCATGATATATTGATTCCCGTTAGGCACTCGAGACATAATTACACACAAAAAGTTTACAATGACTTTTGAAAAATGTCAAACGATAACAAATAATAATGACATATTGTTTGCCGTATCCGTGCAATTGAGTAAATTATATTTGCGCCGCGGTCCGTCACCTCGATATTTTACCAAAATTTACGGCATGCGTTACGGAACTGCAACGAGAATATGTTCATTCCTGCGTTTAGTGTTGATTGATTTCGGTGTCCAAAAATTAAATACTGGGGTTTCATGCAGAAAGTATGGACTGTTGGAATGCAGTCAAATTTTGAAAAATTAATTTAATTTTATGGATAAAAAAATCCAGAAAATGATATAAAAATGGAAACTTGACAGACAGACTAATATCCCCCAATGTGCTTTGTCGTCCTAAATTGCTGGAATGAAGAAACATCTGTAGCGTAATAACTCAATTCGTCGTCTCAGCGGCGTCTATATGGTGTGAAATTTAAATAGAATTGCCGACGATTAAAATATATGTACGTAGCGCTGGGTACAAAGTTGAACGCGATCCCACGAGGTAACCGAGTGCTCGTTTCATGATTGAAAGATATGTATTAAACACTTGCGGATGCTTCAAAATGCCATAAGTTTGGCTTTTCATTGAAAAAATTGCTAGTCGCAAAACTCTTAGACCTTATCTGTTTGTACTAACTGAAAAAGTGTTTTTTAAGCGAAGATACGGTACTTGATATTTAAAAAAAATCAGTTCGAACTGATTCCTCTGAAAACTCTAATACTTTAACTTAAGTCCTCCGAACGCATGCGTCCCCCAAATGGTTCACAAGAAAGAAACCCTTGATGCTGAGTCAAGAGTACTAATCCATTTTGGTTGAGCATTACCGTTCTGCTTTTCTTCACCGTTGGCTTCTTATCTTCATTAGAACGGCAACATTGAAATCCTTGAATAGCTGAACCCATCTCTATTGATTTCTTTGAACTACACTAATTCACTAATTTGCCTTCGATTCGCTGATAAGAAAGTTCGTGTCCCTGCCTCTTCTGAGAGGTTGTCGATTGGAGTTCGAGAAACTCGCCCCCAACAATTTCACATCGTGTTGCGTCATACTCTTTAAAATTACGTAAATACTGGAGATGAAAGCGATAACTCTTAACAGAATAATAATAATGAAATCAAAACCAATCGTTTCCTAGTTTATGAACTCGTAAACCCGTGATCCATGAAACCCGATAGCATTTGAAACAGAAGCAGTAGTGAAACCTTGTCGAGACCCATCTGACGCAATAAACGCCGGCCCGGTATCACGTGAATGCCCTTCTGATCCGCTCAAACAACCTCCACAACAGCTTAATCAGGTCAAAATATTAAAACAAGCAACGATCGCAAAAATAGCAAGATGACAATTAAAAAATGTCGTTTTTGCGGCAGCTGGAGATGAGAAAGGGAAATTCAGTTTCCTTATCGCTCCCGAATTTGGCGAT
Source organism: Forcipomyia taiwana (assembly GCA_963930915.1). Classification (NCBI taxonomy): domain Eukaryota; kingdom Metazoa; phylum Arthropoda; class Insecta; order Diptera; family Ceratopogonidae; genus Forcipomyia; species Forcipomyia taiwana. Next base: position 83,381 of record CAWVOI010000038.1, read on the forward strand.
TTTGAAGCGTTTTTGACACATTTCAAAACAAAAATAATGAAGAGGATTCAGCCATTGACCTCAGCTGTAATCAAGGTGAGTAAAATGTTGCGAATATGTGTGGACCTAATGATTTACGGCGTGAGGCGTCCGTGGAGGGAAAACGTCATTCTCTGATCGAGCTACATAGTAACGAGTTTTTCTTAAAAAGGAGATTACCTCACTTTGTGCTTCAGACAGGACTCCTAATGGCTCATCGCTTCAGCTGTTCGAAATGCCATTTTGGTTACGAATCGACTTGATTCGATCTAGTACAATTTCTGGCCCGTACGTGCGGAGTCCTGTGGACACACCAATACGCCAAGCCGTGTGCAGCCAATCGCGAAGAGGATTTCCATCGCCAAACAACCCTCGTCATTTTGTGCGTAACATAGCGCACAACATTACAAAATACATAACTCTCGCTTTTATGTACTCGCAGTCAACTTGCTATGTATTCACCTGTGTTATGTATCACATAGCAACTCCACGTTCTACGAGCGATCGAAGAGGCTTACATATACATGCGTGCTTGTCGTGTACTTGATGCATGTAAAACAGATGGAAAAAAGGACTCTACATCAATATCAACAACGAGCCTCGTGTACGTAGATTTCACTTTGTTCGGCCGTGCTCCGTTCTCGGATCCACTTGATGATGATGAAAAAACGAGCGTATGGCGGGCAAAAAATGATTCAGCCATCAGAGCAAAATGTTGTAAGAGCAAAATCATCTTGAATGATTTCAAAAATGTGAGTAGTGTGTTTGTGAGCATGGTTCTGTGTTCGCATTTTAACCTTACAAGCGTGCTTGAGCCGCTTTGAAGCCTTGGTGGGTAGAGCTGAAGTCTTACATAATCTGTCTGTTTGTCTTAAGTTATCAAGGTGGATTCGAAGGACCTTCAAACATTAGAGTCAGACTAGACCCATTAGTGCGATATAAGAAAAAAATCCCTATTGAGGAGTCAAAAACTTTAAGTAAAAACCACCCGTCCTAAGTTGGAAGATGGATGCTGTAGTAGGATGACTTTGCTAAGGATCGTACAGCAGAATTTGGAGTCTACGTGATGATTTCAAAGAGCACTCTCTTTGTACCCATTCCGACATATTGGGACTGAGTCGTCTTATGGCCTAAGGCTATGTGGGGAGAGTTAAGTAATTTTGCCCATCCCAGGTGTTGAACCTAGAATCTCTAGTACGCTTGCCTTACGCCCGTAACTTAATTTTAAACAATTATGGATGAGATAAAAAAAGAGTCTTGCCCTACACCCGTAACTTAATTTTAAACAATTATGGATGAGATAAAAAAAAATTTCAAATTAACTCGTCTTAATAATTTACAGTGGAAAATCTAAAAGGAAAAACTTGCAAGACTTCAGCCAAAGTACATGAAGAGGTTAAGAGTCAACGAGAAGAAATATGACTGTATAACTGTAGGTCCTCTTCTATGAAAAGCCTTTATTCACGATGCTTTTTACTTTCAACCATGCATCGACTTTTAACCGTATAAAGCAAATGAATTTTCACATTGAAAATCCCACATTTTCCGCCAACTCGAGCTCCACATGTATTCGTGCCTTTCATCGCATCTCCACATCTCGAAACCGAGAAACGAAGCGTTGAAAAGCTGCAGGACGAAAATAGAGAAATGTCGGAAAAGAAATACGATTTGACTTGAATTTGTTAAAAGATTATGACAAGAGCGAGCAAACACACGAGGCAGGGCACGAAATGCCGTAAAAGCAGTGGGGTGGATGTAAATTTGCGAACATTTTCTGTTCACTGGCTGTGACATTACATAATGTGCATGAAGTTCACGAAATGAAACGACACGAGAAGAAAAGAAGTCCTTTTTTCGTTGCTCAAAACTCGTCAGTCGCAAGAAACTTCAAAGATTGCTTGTTCCACTCTACTGCTTTAGCTTACCCTCAGGTTTAAGGGGAGAAAGGGACCAACGGCCTTCACATTTTCCTGAAAGAACTTTACTCTGCTAAATTAAAAAAACAGCTCTTGACTCCGGAAATTGCAGATTTTCTCAAAGCGACCCTTTATACAACAATTAACATAAAAAACCGACTTGTACCTAGCTAATAGTAGACTTATCACAGCTACGACGTATAGAAAATCTAGAAGACACGTGTTTGAGAGGAAAAACGCTTCCTCTGCGTTTCCTGCGCAAATATATCATGCAAAGAAGTTTGGAAGGGGCGGCGAAATCGTTAGTGCCCTGCAATATTACCGTTCCGAGGCCGAGTGCCGGGAGTTGCTCAGAGTCTCGAGAGGGTTAAAGATGCGACTACGAGCAAAGCCCGGGTGCTTTCACCCTTATTTTCCGATCTCGACGCATAAATTTCTGATTTCGACATGTAATATTAATTTGTTGTGTGCCAGTCCATTGTTTGAATTACCAACATGCCGACCAATCGGAAGGGGTTTGCCAAATATTGCCGTTCTAGACCACCACTTATCTCGCAAAACCTCCAAAACTTCACTCAAATATCCACTCAAAACTTCGCTGCTCCTTTCAAGCCTGCAGACAAAGGACAAAAGTGGCTTCTACGACAGTTGAACTGCATTTCGGCAGCCATGTAGCCTGCAGGCACACAGCGAGTCTAAGGCGCATGACCGGTATCCACACAATATGGAGCTCAGCCCTCTAGTACTACATTCCTAGTGCGAAATGCAGTACTTGAATGCCGTGCCTACTCTAGTGCCGTGCGAGTTACATGTAAATTACGAACGCCAGCGCCGGGGAGCTCTGAGGACGAGCTGAAGCGAAGGATGTTAAACAACATCATATACAACATCATGCGGGGGTAATAAAACGGTAACAACGCATGCGATATGAAGTAGCGATGATGATAAAAAGTCTATATGTGCTCCTTGTATGTGGCGCACGTAGAGCGGCGCTGGCACGCTCAGGACAGGGACATGGCATAGGAACCGCCCATAAAAATTAATCAATCCATATATACAATTTTTTCTGTTAGTTACATGTTTTCCTACAAGGATTTTAACGCTGTCGATTTGGTTTGAACTTTGTTAATGTTTCACGGTATTATTATTCTTTCACTGATAAATAACTAACTTAGTGTAAAAAGAATCCCACGTAAATGTTAATGAGCTCCTGCCTGCTTGCTCTCTAGTACCAGTTGTACAAATTCAATAATCATCTGCTGCTGCTGCTGCTGTTTCTGCTACTGTAGTCGTTGCGGAAGCAAGTGCAAAAAGTCATGATTTACATTTCGGCCGCCATCGAAAACTGTGGATAAATCAATTCTGCCACCAGCCGCCCAGCCTATTACACTTCAAACACACAAAAAGTGAGAAAGTGAAATTTGCAAACAAACAAAAAAGTTTGTGGCACGGAGTGCGGACGTCTTGGAAAAGTAGTGAAAAATAAGGCAACGAAAAATAGTGCAGTAAGGAATAAATTTACATCCAATTAACCACGAAAAGGTGAAAATAAATCGCTAAATCTTCTTCGACCCAAAACGAAGAGAGGATACACCAAAGTGAGAAGCTGCCGTTTGCAAGCGACCCGAAAGAGTGAAAAAAGTGAATGCGGGATTTTATGACTGCATAAAATCTCCTCAAAATTTTTGTGAAGAATCGATCCAATAAACGGCACCGGTAAGTAGTGGAATGCAAAAATAAATTCATACCTATTTTTGCCGTCGGATCCACATTTTTTTTTGGATGTAGTGCCGATTGTCGAAGAGAAAAAGGCTGCAAATGGAACGCCCAGTCATGCGTAAAAATATTTGGTAGCCCCTTTAAATTTAAAGCTGAATCGTACGCCTTTTTTTCCAGTGGCGAGCAGACCCAAATAACTTTTCATCGCCTTGAGGCGCGAAAGATAATGGCAGACTTTTATATCTGAATCATTATTTTTGTTCACCGATCTGCGCAAACGGCGGGTTTCGAGATAATAGGATGCGATTTTGAAAATTTCCGCAATTTAATTTGGTCACCGGAGTGAATAAAAAACCTATTTCTAGTATTCCTACCCCGCTATCCACCAGCTTAGCATTATTGATTGTTGTTCAGTCAAAAAAGTGCGACGATGTTGGACAAAACGCTCTAGTAGAGCAGAGCTCGAGCCAAGTCCTAGTCTCGAAAAAATTGAGTTGCGTTGTTGTAATACGGCTCGTTCGTTAAGCTTAATCCATTTATAGTGTCTGTCATCTGCACATTCTAATATTCTCGCAATATATAATTTAAACAAAACGCTGTATGACGAGATGTTTTGTACCCGATTATTTCACAATTGAGCGATTAGTAACGCAGTTTTGAAGGAAACCCCGACGGAATATACGAGAACGGCGCGTTCTTTTCGGCATCGGCATCGGCAAGGCAGCACGAAGAGGGGGGTTGGGCCAACTCATGTGGAAGTAAGGCTAATCCTTTGCTAAGGGTCGCTCGTCCTCATCCACATCCACATCAATATCCACGTCCCAGTCTTACTCTCGCTCGTAACGAATGATTGCTTTTAATTTATTTCAGTTTTATTTTTAATCAATGCACTTCGTCTTTCTTCCCAGCCCGCTCAACCCTCGTGTTTCCCATTCACGTCGTCATTCATCCTTTGTCGCGCGTTACGTCTCTATTCTCAGTATCCAGGCACTTGTCACTTCAAACCGCAATGCAGTGAAGTGAACATTTTGCACCGAGCTACAAGAAATTTGCAAACATCAAATGATGTCAATACCCGTAATCGCAGAATATTTCACTGAATTGGATTGGAAATTGAAAGGACATCTGCTTGCTTGCATGTGTTTATGGCAAAAACGTGTTCAAGAGGGAAACGCGAGTGAAGATGAGTGGATTTATGATTTGATTCCACTTCTTTGAGATGCGAGAAATACCAATTGAAGTTCCTGGAGCGGAAAATTATTTGAATTTTAATTCTTGTTGCAGCAATTGTCTCTTACTTCAACTATCCGCCCCTAACGATGCATGGCCATGGCACTGCTGTGAGTCAAAGTGCCATTTTTGGGTGCAGCAGCGCCGGACACAGCGGAATCAACCAGCTCGGTGGAGTCTACGTCAATGGACGTCCCTTGCCGGATTCCACGCGCCAAAAAATCGTTGAGCTAGCGCACAGTGGAGCGCGTCCATGCGACATTTCACGCATCCTGCAGGTCTCAAACGGGTGCGTGAGCAAGATTCTGGGCAGGTAACTACTTCGAGCCCTATTTCTGATTCCAAGTTAACGTATTGCACTCTCAGGTACTATGAGACAGGGTCCATCAAACCAAGAGCTATTGGTGGGTCAAAGCCGCGCGTTGCCACTGCAAACGTTGTGAACAAAATAAGTGATTACAAGCGCGAGTGTCCGAGTATTTTTGCGTGGGAGATACGAGACCGGCTTTTGTCTGAGGGTGTTTGCAATAGTGATAACATTCCTAGTGTAAGTATTCGCACTCTCTCCCAAAAGGCCTCAGTTCTGTGACAGAAAATATTGCATAATGCGGAGATAATGACGATGACATTTTATTTTCATATACATACATATGAACATATAAATTACTCGCTGATGATGAATGATGTTTGTAATTGATGTAAATTTTAATGTCGGGGTAGGAGATCGATTAATTTTGGCAATTCAGAAGTCAAGTAAAACCTCTTGTTTCATAATAATTAAAATATAACTAGCTGAGTTAAATATATTTTCTAGTGCATTTTCAGCATTTTGCAAAAAATGGACTATTGTGGCCGCTTTGACGTCTGTATGTCTGTCTGTCTGTTCCTTAATTTCACTGCCCCAATGCAATTTAAGTAAATACTCAAGAATTTTCTGAGAATACTCTCGCAGAATAACTAGTCGTCGAAATTTTGAAGGGCGGGATTTCAAAAATTGGACACATTTTTCGTTGAATTTATTGCATACATTTAACTTAACACTCACGGAAACAAATGTTCAATATTGGTTCGCTACCCTTTACCTTATTGTTGTAATTGAAAGCATCAATGCCACTCCCGGAAAATGAGCATTAAAATTTTCGTTCCGATGACAAAAAATAGGAAACAATAGCTTGCTGATGCAAAATCGCACTTTGCCAATCAATTGTCACGAATAAATTATTATCGATTGTCACTCATTAGCTGCTTTTCACGTGCACTTTTCATACATGAGGTGATTCTGTAACAATAATAATTGAAATTATGATTTGCAATTTTTCATGCATGAATTTTGGTGTTTAGGTTTCATCAATAAACCGCGTTTTGCGCAATTTGGCATCCCAAAAGGAGCAACAAGCGTCAGTTCAAAGTGACTCGGTGTATGACAAGCTTCGAATATTCAATAGCCAGTCAAGCGGATGGGCATGGTACCCCAGTGGAGCGCCTCCCACGCACCTCTCACTTCCCACGGCCGCTGCAGCATCACAGCTCAACAGTCAATTAGCAAGCAGAGATGACGTATCGAAGAGAGCAGGTGAGCGCTTTGCGGCCATATTTTTGCTGCGTCCCTCGAATGTCCATGAAGACGCCGGAGGCACTTAACGCGCGTTTGCGCACAAATGCTTCGGAGGCTTCTTCACCTTTCCCCTGCTTTCGCTCCTGAAGGTGGCATGAAGACGCAACAACATACTCCCCTAACCTCTAGTGTTTCTTCTCCAGAAAATGGATGTCTTATTTTTGTGTGGTGAATGAGGAAGACAAAGCGAGATTGACAATGATGATGGGGAGATCGATCGGTGTGTTGGCAAGCAGCTAGGTAGAGATACGAAAATATGGTGGCTACGTTTATTTGAAATCATGAGGGAACAGAGGGTTGTCTCACTGTTTACCTTAGATTTACTGCCCCTTGCTGTCTTCCAGATGAGTTTAAAGAATACACTCTTCAGTTTTTGCATCAGCAAACAGATTTTTATTCTAAACTAATGCTCTGAAGACAAACAAGCCAACCTGTAAGAGTTGTTTTCTCAATGAACTTGCCCTCGATGTAAAGTTCAAAATTACATATCAAGGTCCTTAAAGTTGTCATCATCATCATTGTCATCGCCAATTTTCCCCTCGATCAATTTCACAGAGCCAAACTTGTCCCTGTGGACCAATCTGGTCTATACGAATGAACCAAGCAGCTTATGACAATGACAATAGTTTGCTAAACACAGTCATCATCATCAAATATTTTTTATTGGACCATATCCTTAATGCGGCCGGACACAGGACTTTTTTCGCCACATTTGCGCCATTCCAACTCACAAGACAGCGTTTCCGACGGCAATTCTGACCAAAATTCATCTGGGGATGAAGACTCGCAGATGCGACTGAGGTTGAAAAGAAAGCTTCAGCGGAACAGAACGTCGTTCACGAACGAGCAAATTGAGAACTTAGAAAAAGGTAGGCCTCTTCTCTTGCACCTCATATATTGCTGTTAACTGGACTTTCGCTCGCCCCAGAATTCGAAAGGACGCATTATCCTGACGTTTTTGCTCGAGAACGCCTGGCTGAGAAGATTGGATTACCGGAGGCACGTATACAGGTATTTGCGATAGTGCGCCGTCAGCCAAGGCTTGGTGGCGATAAAACGTCATCATCAAGCTATTATCGGCGGGTTAAAATTTTGATTAGAAACATCGTATTTATGACACGTTTTCCTTAATTTCCTGCACACTTGCCTGCTTGTACTGGGGTCGGATCAGAATCACCCTTCCTAAAACTAAATGGTCATGAACAGAAATGTTTAAAAAAAATTTCCGGGAACTGTAATTTATTAAACATTCATTAAATGCATAAAAATAAAAATCTAAAATTAAATCTCTAAAAAATTAAAGAAGTTAAACTTTTGAGATGAAATGAACGCCTTAACCTCTTACAAAATTAAGAGTTATCCCATTTACCCTCTAACCTTCACCACTGAGTTACTGCGAGTTGATTTTTACGTTATGTATTCTTCTGGCCAGCTCTTTTGAGTGTATTTTCTCGAACGCAATAAAAAACATCAGAGAGAATCTGGCCAAACAAATTCCATCGGCAACTAAGCAAGCAACACACTATGAAATTAGGGGTTCACTTTCAAATGGTTAATTTGATGAATTCAACACGTGACTCTGAGCTACAACACAATCTACACAACATTGCACAATAATGAAATGGCAAGGATGCAGGGAGAAGGGAAAGGGCGATATATGGGGGTGTGATTCACTCAACAATTAATAATTTGATGGCAAAGAAACACAAAAATGTTGCCGTTTTGCAGGTCTGGTTTTCGAACAGACGAGCAAAGTGGCGCCGTGAGGAAAAGCTCCGGACCCAGCGTCGGTCCGTGGACCACGTGAACAGCAGCGGTGCAATAAACTGTAGCAATAATAGTACGACCGCCAATGGTGCAAACAGTGGGGGAGGTAATGGGGCGGGCGGCACTACTAATACAGCTTCTGCGAGCCCACCAGCAGCCACGACTCCGCGCTTACAAATCAACTCCGGTTTCAATTCAATTTATCCACCAATACCTCAACCTATAGCCACCATGGCAGAAAGTTACAGGTACGAGTACATATGTCTCTCATCCTTCCAAATAAAATGCTACTTTGTCACCTTGCAGTTCCCTCACATCCTCGTGCTTGCAGCAAAGAGAAGGTTATCCCTATTCCTTTAGTGATCCGCTTCATTCACTAAGTGCCCCATACTCACGTTCACCTTCATGTACTCCAGCAATCGCGCATCAGCAGCCTTCCTCTTTCTCCTGCAGCTCAGCCGCTACTAGCACTGGTAAGAGGTCTTCATTTTCTCCTTACTCGCTGACTTACTCATTTCAGGCGTGATTTCAGCAGGTGTCTCGGTCCCCATTCAGATCCCCTCGGAGCAAGCTGATATTTCCAACTACTGGTCGAGACTACACTCATGAAAAGATTACTCGTCCTTCTTCTCGATGAACCACTTGCGAGAGAACCCGCCGACCGAAGACCCGTCGTAAGTCATGAGTTCACAATGCTATAGTCAATAAAATATTTAGTCCGAATCTTTCACAGCGCGCTGCAGAGAGTGCGCTTTTTCGTTCCTCGCGCTTTTTAAGTCGTTTCTTCGTTCTGTACATTGCATTTTGAATTAGATCGGCAATCCAAAGAGACACATAAGCTAATTCTAGTCAGTTCCAAAGTAATATTGATTGCAATTGAAATTTGCTATAGCATAAACTTTATTCACAAGTAAGGCACATAAATTAATGGGATGTAATGTGTAATTGTAGGCATAAGTAAAAGGATGTGGAAGCGACGACCGACGAGATCGAAAGAAAAACGAATCTTTGAAAAATTATTTTCATTCATTACAAATGTATTCATGTACTATTTCATCTAAATGTTTTGCATAATATTTACGTAAAATATTATAACGACACAGAAACTCACTTAGCAATCAAGAGCACATGATTCAAACACCTTCATTTGTCCGAAAATGATTCAAGGAGCTAAAATTAGGCCTAGATGAAGTAAAATCGTGTAGAAATTAAGATAATTACAACTGTTGTGTCTTCGAACTACAAACAACGATGTCTTTGCGAAACCTTTGTTCAACATTTCAACCTTGACAGCCAGAATTTAATTTTTAGCTGATCTTTCTTCTGCATCAAATTGGTCCCCTCCGTTTTTAAAATTACTGGTTTCCAGTCAACGCCACCAAAATTCATGTTACTTCGTGTATTTTAAACAATTTTACCGTAAATGTTTGTACATATTACTTAAAATGTGAACAAAAGTAAAGATACACAAATTTTAAAACAAATTAGATATTGACTTCAAACATAAAACAACTAAATTAAGTAAATATTGTATAAGTTACTCTGTAATATTCACCAAAATGTAGTTTTTACTGTAAAATGCAAAGAAACCGTATATAATAAAGATATTTGGAAATTAATGAACGGCAACATTTGAAATTTAAGGCGTTCCACAGCTGGCCAAGCTTTTACTTTCTTATAAATTAAGTTTGAGATTGATTGAGCTCAACATTGGGAAATAAGGTATATTCGATCGCAATCATAAACCACGTCATGTATGGATGTCGACGCTACTTAAATTTATGTGTACATATAACCTACATATTGAACGTAAATAGGCGAAAAAATTAAAGTTTTGTACCTAAATCAAGGGCTTAAATGATAATTTTTTACCAGGTGCGGAATCTTTTTTTTTTACCGAACTCTGGCCCTGGTCGTTAAGAAAATCTCAAAGTCGAAATTTTTGATAACAAATTGTGTGTCGAGAAAATGATCCCTTGAAGTAAAATACGACTTGATATACCAAAAAAATAACGTGTCCGAAGATTTCAGACCGAAAAAATTGATTTTGGAGAAAAGAAATTTTTTACTTGAAAAAAGAATTTTTGACCAAACCTCCGTTCGCTAAGCGAGATCCAGTTTCGAGATTTTTGTTCAAAAATTTTTGTCGAGAAAATGATTCCTGGTGGCTGAAAACGACTAGGTTGCCCAAAAGAAATGCGTTTCCGAAGATTTCAGGCCAAAAAAACTGATTTTGGAGAAAAAGAGTATTTCACCTAAAATTTAAATTTTGGGCAACCTCCGCTCGCTAAGCGAGATCCTAATTCGAGATTTTTGACCAAAAATGTTTTGCCCAGAAAATGATCCCGGATTGCTTAAAACGACTACTTAGGTTTGCCAAAAGAAACGCATAAACAAAGATTTTGAGTCGAGAAAGGTGGTTTAAAAAAAAGGTGTTTCACTTAAAATTTTAATTTCGGGCAACCTCCCTTCGCTAAGCGAGATCCAGTTTCGAGATTTTTGGCCAAAAATTTTTTGTTGAGAAAATGATCCCTCGAAGTTCAATACGACTTGATTTACCAACAGAAATGTGTTTACGAAGATTTCAGACCGAAAAATTTGATTTTGGAGAAAAAAGATTTTGTACTTGAAAAAAGAATTTTTTAGCAAACCTCCGCTCGCTAAGCGAGATCCAGTTTCGAGATTTTTGTTCAAAAATTTTTGTCGAGAAAATGATTCCTGGTGGCTGAAAACGACTAGGTTGCCCAAAAGAAATGCGTTTCCGAAGATTTCAGGCCGAAAAAACTGATTTTGGAGAAAAAGAGTATTTCACCTAAAATTTAAATTTTGGGCAACCTCCGCTCGCTAAGCGAGATCCTATTTCGAGATTTTTGACCAAAAATGTTTTGTCCAGAAAATGATCCCGGATTGCTTAAAACGACTAGGTTTGCCAAAAGAAACGCATAAACAAAGATTTTGGGACGAATAAGTTCATTTTGGTGAAAAAAAAGTGTTTCACTTAAAATTTAAATCGATTTGCAAAATACTTTTTGAATCTATTTGACTCAATCAAATTTGCTTTTAAGTGTTAGTGCTACTTGTTTGTGCTTAGAGCGACATTTCCACTTCCTATATAACATACATATTTGAACGACATTTTTGAAAAGGTAATCAACCCACCGCTACCAGAGCAGCTGCGCAAAACTGCGCAAATATGTGTCGAGCCGCGAGAAATCTTTTCGAGCCGCAAGAAATTCATTTAGTCTTCAGAATTTGAACGAGTTGCAAGTTCCCTGTGGTGCTTCTGTAGTTAAATCCACGCGTTGGAAAAAGTAATTGATTCTCCTATTGTATACAAAGATAATTGCCGTTTGTCACGCAATTTCATTGATGAAAGTGTCGGCTAATTAAATTTGAACCAATATAACCTACTTAGCTCGCACCAAGCACGTGCTGCCGGAATCTTCTAAACTAAATGAAGTATCCTCTCTTTCAGGTTTTCACATGGCTAACGTAGACCCAAGTCTTCAGGATGGTCTCTGTGTCCAGGACCTGTTCGCCAATTGCGAGGGTCTAACCTACAAGTAAGCACTCCTGCTGAATCGTAAACATTTTTATCAATAAACTTTTTTTAGTGACTTCATCATTCTTCCCGGCTACATCGACTTTGTTTCCGATGATGTTGACTTGACCTCTTCCCTGACCAAAGGGATCACTCTGAAGGCCCCGCTAGTCTCGTCCCCCATGGACACTGTTACTGAGTCGGATATGGCGATTGCGCTGGCAGTAAGTGTATTATTACGTGAACCATGCTATGGCAGCTGATAAATGTGTTTTCTAGCTTTGCGGTGGAATCGGGATCATCCATCACAACTGCTCGCCCGAATATCAAGCCAACGAGGTACACAAAGTGAAAAAGTACAAACACGGGTTCATCCGCGACCCTTATGTTATGGGTCCAAACCACACGGTGAGTTAGCGACATGACCTTGAAATCAGAGTTACTTAGACCAGATTTTGATAAAAAACTTGCCACTCATACAAAATTAGAGATAAAAATAATCATAAAAAATAATCTTCTTTTTCCGCCTTAGGTTGGTGATGTTGTAAGTTTCTATCCAGTTATTTTGCTTCTATTGGCTAACAAGTATGAAGTGTCGCGTTTTATTGCTTTGTTGCTTACTTTCCAGACTAAACGTTAAGCAATATGTAGTATGCACAGTAATGCAGTCAGCGAAGCTTGTATAGTAGGACGACATAACTAATGTACTAGAAATTAGAATGTCTTTTTCTGTGTTTGAAATAACATGAACTTCACCACGTTTTGTTAACCTATGGTACTAAAACGTAACTCTTGTCGATAAAACCCCCGAACATGTTAATCGGAATCGAAGCACAAAAATATGGAATTTTAAAAAATTGTTTCCTGAACAACACAAAAAGACTTTTGGCTCTTGATTCATCTCAAATATTCTTTCAGGTCGCCGATGTTCTCGAAGCAAAGCGTAAAAACGGTTTCACTGGTATCCCAATCACCGAAAACGGCAAGCTCGGCGGCCGTCTCATTGGCATCGTGACTTCTCGGGACATCGACTTCCGCGAACACGAGCTCGATTTGCAGCTAGACAAAGTAATGACTCGCATTCAGGACATGGTTACGGCTCCAAATGGAGTGACTTTGCAAGAGGCCAACACGATTCTCGAGAAGAGCAAAAAGGGAAAACTACCGATTGTTAATGATGCGGGAGAGTTAGTTGCTCTCATTGCACGAACCGACTTAAAAAAGGCTCGAAGTTATCCACTTGCGTCAAAGGACAGCAATAAGCAGCTTCTGGTGGGAGCGGCAATCAGCACTAGGGAGGACGATAAGCCTCGTTTGGACCTTTTGGTGAACGCTGGAGTTGACGTGGTGATTCTGGATTCGTCGCAGGGCAACTCTTCATACCAGGTAATATTTAAATCTCCGAAGTCTCCAAACGTCATTAAACTCGTATGTTTTTTTAGGTGGAGATGGTGAAGTACATCAAACGGACTTATCCTAAGCTCGAAGTGATTGGAGGCAATGTGGTGACGCGCGCACAGGCCAAAAATTTAATTGATGCGGGAGTCGACGGTCTCAGGGTGGGAATGGGAAGCGGCTCGATATGCATTACGCAAGAAGTTATGGCCTGTGGGTGTCCTCAAGCCACTGCCGTGTACCAGGTGAGCCAGTATGCGCGGCAGTTTAACGTTCCAGTCATCGCAGATGGTGGAATTCAGTCTGTGGGCCACATCGTGAAAGCTTTGTCACTGGGTGCCTCAACAATCATGATGGGTTCCATGTTGGCGGGAACCTCTGAGGCTCCCGGAGAGTACTTTTTCTCCGACGGGGTGCGGCTCAAGAAGTTTCGTGGCATGGGCAGCTTGGAGGCCATGGAAAGAAAGGATGGGAAGGGGGCTGCCTCTAGCCGCTACTACCACACGGATGTCGACAAGTTGAGGGTTGCCCAAGGGGTCAGTGGCAGTATTGTAGACAAGGGGTCTGTGCTACGGTTCGTACCATACCTGCAGTGTGGCATTCAGCATAGCTGCCAGGACATCGGGGCTAAGTCGATAGTACAACTCAGGTGAGTGACGGGTAGACATTTATTATTTTATATTTGGTGACACTAAACACTTTCCTTAGAGAGATGATCTACAGCGGTAAGGTGCGGTTTATTAAGAGGACGCATTCGGCTCAGATGGAAGGAAACGTACACAGCTTGTTCTCATATGAAAAACGTTTATTTTAGATCCGTAATAATAATGCTACTTAGGTAAGTCAGTAAGTCAATACATAATAATTGATGATGTTACATAATAATGATACATGAAATCCTTGTGACACAATCAATTTCCCTTTAAAATATTTTTTTACTCTCCTATCATTCTTATTAACGTGAATGTACTTACATTAATTTCATATAATTATGGCAAGTCAAAGATTGGCATATTGAAATGTAAGTTCCTTGATTTTATAAAATTGTTTTTATGAAACCTTAAACAGCAAAAATATTGTAGAAAATGAGATCGAATAAATGCATTTTGAACTGTTGTACACAACCTAAATAAATGGGATACGTTCGATGTTCTTCTATAAAGTCTTTCACTCATAAACCTAAACTATGATATACTTTGGTGATTCTCAATTCACATCTACGTATAGTGCCTTCTATGTAAATTCAGAAGGAGTCCAACCTTAGAACAAAGAAAATAGTACAACCAAATACATGAACTGTAAAAACCTTGCTTGTGTGAAATTTTTAGTTTTAAGAAGTCCATAAATTTGAGCATTTCCTTTGGTCTGTGGTTCAAAAATATTGCGTTGGTGCCACAAAAAGAAAGAAGTTATTTTGATTAGTAAATGGGACAAGACGACTAATATTTAGAAACCTAGATTCTTTGGGTTTAAGGGAGATACGATTGAGGCTCGTGAGTCTCACTGGGTCTAAAATTCTTACCGTGTAACACACATTGTTTTACCTACACTGGGATAAATGATTTTGTTAGCCTATTTAATGTTACTTCCCACTCCGTGGTGGTTGCAGTGACTCTTCTTAAGTGAGTTTGAAGCGCGATTGATTGGCGGCAGTTGGTGATGATTAAAGCTACCGTGGCTTGCTATGCTAGCGACGCTTCCACAGTCTACATTCACAGAATGCGATCTTTGGTTGTTTTTGCTACGGTACGAGGTTCTCTGATGGCCGCAGTCGGGGCCGTTGCCGTTTGAGTTCTCATGGAAGTGATGGTGGCTATGAAGGCTGATTCCATCGGGAGCGGGGTACATTTGGGCCGTGAGGAGCTCCGTACCGACCGTGTTAACACTCTTTGTGCTTCGGTTGATGGAGTTCCGGATGCTGAGATTCGCCTGAGACGACCCGTCAAAGTTCATGCTGCCTTTCCTGCCCCCCGAGTGACCCTCAGCTCCCTTACTTGCGATGCTAAGGGCGCTCCCCTTACGGCTCGATATACTTTGCTCACCCTGCTGTTCCATTCGCTTCTGCGTCTGATACCAGACTTTCAGGCGATGCCCTATCTCAGGAAAGGCCGGACGCCGTACCGCCTGCTCATCCCAGCAAGCTTTCATGAGATTGTAAACATACTCAGGACAACTTTCGGGACACGGTAGAAGCTGTCTGTTGCGAACCATGTTTATTACTTCTTGGTTACTGTAGCCGTAGTAGGGCTGTAATCCATAGCTGTAGATCTCCCACAACACAACTCCGTAAGACCTTCAAAAATGCAAGTTAAGAGAAAAGGGAAGAGAAAAGGGAGGAGTGCTTTGATTCTCACCAAACATCACTTTCAGTAGTAAATTTTCCATAGAGTATTGACTCTGAAGGCATCCAACGAACAGGTAACAAACTTTTAGATTGAACTCTGCAAATAATCTTCAATTAGCATGACTTGTTAGCCCTCTTTTGCGATATTCTTGCCTGTAGTAATCAGAACTATAAATATCTCTAGACAATCCAAAGTCGGATATCTTAACCGTCAAGTTCTCTCCAACCAAGCAGTTTCGGGCAGCCAGATCTCGATGTACGTAGTGATGGTTAGCTAGGTAGCTCATTCCATCACATATTTGCATTGCTGGAAGTATTTAAAAGGTTACCCAATTATTTTTTGAGTGAAAGACTCCTAGCTACTTACCGATGTACAAAAATTGCAACTGAGTCAAGAACTTTCCTTCGTTCGGGGAGTTCGATATCAAGAATTCGTGAAGATCTCCTTCTAAAATGAAAATATCAGTAACTTCAAGTAAAATTTTCCTTCCGCTTACCAGACATGAATTCAAATAGCATACAGAAAGGTTCCTTCTTCAGAATAACTCCCAGGATGTTAACGATGTTGTCGTGGCGAAGGTCGGAAATCAGCTCGATCTCGCGCTTAAAGTCTCCCTGGGTTTTCGAGGACGCGTTTTCCTTAAGAGCTAAAAATCTGTTTTATATAACCGGATTTTGACAAACTGTGTTTCTCACCTTTTACAGCCACAAATATCTTCTCCCCCGTTTTTAGATTCAGCTCTCCCTTGTAAACCTTTCCAAAAGCTCCTTCTCCCAATTCCTCAACAAACTTCACATCTTCTAGCTTGTACTGAGGAACTCTGAGAATCGCAGCGCTCTTATTGGGACGGCCGGACGTATTTTCAGAATCTGAAAAATATGGTATTAGCACAAGAAAGTATTTATGGGAAAACTTACTTTGGTTAGTCAGCAAGGAGGTCATCTCAACGGCCGGCGAGCTTAATCTTGAGTTTCCGTAAATGTTTTTATCAGCATTCGGGACGTTGATCTGCAAGTAACAAATTTAGTCCTATAGAGTTTTGTGATCCCATATCTTACATTCTGAATGTTAGACACCCCTTTCGTCTGGCATTTCCGACAGCAAAAGAAAACGACTAGCAAAAGGAGGGAGAAGCTCGAGACTAAAGTTCCTCCGATGAGATAAAGCCACATTCGATCGGCGCACTTCGGAATGCTGCAGTATTCGATAGTCTTTGCACGGTCCACGTAGCACCAGGGTTGGTTTTCCATAGCCCTCGGGTTGCGGCAGAAGTTGTGGCCTGCAAGCTCTGGGGAGTCGGCAATCTCACGCATTATTCGGGCCCACTTCATGCACTCCCTTCCGCTTCTTGAGACGTTCACTACCCCGCGATATCCCGTTCCCTTGTCCCAATAGCAGTTCTGATCTGGAGTCACCTGTATGTCTATGCCAGTTCTTGAGCAACCGGCGCCTTCGTGGAGCTCCTCACAATCTTCTAAAGGAAGCTTTTGTCCAATCGTCGGGTGACTGCAAGCAAGCATCGCTTTAATTTTCATACAAAAAAATCGCATTTAAATGGCTCACCGCTTGGCAATGGCGTACTCCATTGAGCAAAGCTCCAACTCGAGTAGTTCGCAGTCCTTTCTGCAGAGTCTCTGGAGGTTCTCCGTGTTTCTCGTTGGTGGCAAGTATGTGTTGCCTTCTCCATAGTCAGTCAAATCCTGCACAAAGTTTCTCCGTTTCTCGAACTCTCGTTTCCGTCGTTGTATCCCGTCCTCAGAAGATTTGGTTCCTTTACTTCCCTTGCGGATCTTTTTCTCCTTCTTCCCGCCTCCATTCCCGTTCTTCCTCGTGGACCCCAAGTTCTGCTGGTAAAGCGCCAATTTAGCAAAATACTGGTGATTTGTAAGTTCGGGTGTGTTGCAGATGGGGAGTACACTGAAGCAGAGACTCGGCAATGCGTACTGCCGGCAGTTGGCATTCATATCCTTTGACTCACGAATCACCGTCCAAGCCGCCCTTAGTCTCTCCTCCAGTTCGTCTATGGTGATGTTGGGGCTGACGAATACCGGCTGATTGCTAAGGTAGTTTTCGCACGTTGACCCCGTATACGTTTGGCAAATGCCCAAGGAAGGTTGTTGTGGTGGCAATCGCTGCGCTGCTCCTTTATGTGACGGTTTTTTAGTCGTGTTGATACTGCTGCTGTTCTGTTGCCCATTGTTGAATATACCCAGCCTGAAAGTATGAGATGATTAATGGTGGACGCAGCCTAGCCACTCTCTCGCTTGGGCTCTTACTCTTCTAGTTCTGCCACTGCGCTACACACGACAAATAATATAACGTAACATTTCCTCTTCATTTTGGAATCTTAAACCGTCGTCTCACAAAGTAAACAAAATCATTTCCTGTCTATCTCAGTCAGTTTGTTTTTTTCCTCCACTTTTCGGTTCCACTTGCTTTTCTGTATTTGCTCGAATTTTTCTCCTCTTCTCCTATATGTTTGCCAGCCTCAGGATCACCGCGATGGTTTCATTCACATTGAGGAGGATTTGTGTTAGAAATGGACAATTTTTTAGGTTTTATTAAGCAGGTTTGTGGATTATATTGACCAGCCCGTTTTTTATGTAGAGAAAGTGACATTTAAAACGTCAAAAGTTAAACATTTGTCGCTTGTCTTAGCTAAACTTTTTTGATTTTATAAAATTTTTACCTACAAAAAGCCTGTAAAGCTAATGAATTAGTTACTGACTGCGCCTATTTCAGCCTTCACTAATTTTATTGCTTCATTTTAATATTATTTCAATCATGGTTAAAGTATTATTCTAGTCTAGATATAAGTACCTTTGTGACGTATATTTCTCTCAGTCTGGGAATCGCACACATCATTGGATCAACAAACTCCAGTCACACAGTAAAGTGAAATTTTATCGCAAAAAAGCTACGCAGAGCGTCTTAAGCTAGTCGAAACAGGCGCTTAAAGTCAATGAGCTACATTAAACTGGCTGGACTTCATAAACTCGTGCAATCAACGACACAAGTTAGCAACACCTTGGAGAGTTTCTTTGACTATGTTCCAACTCCCTGACTCTTCAAATCTAACCATGGAGCGGCTCCAAATGATGATTTGTAAGTGCAAAAGTGTAAGTGCAAAAACTAACTCTTTTATTGCTCAGCTCGGGCAACCAATCCGCAGAACGAGGACCTGGACATCCTGGCCCTTGACTCCTTCTCAAACTTAGTTCGCGAAAACGAGATGACCTTTGCGCAACCCGCAACTAAGCTTATCGTCGCGAAAGTTCAGTCTTCTAATACAAAGGAAGCTCTGCTTGCATTAGAGGTTGGTAGGTACTTTGATTCCTGAGAAACATACATAGCGTTGTGTTTTAGTTCCTGGAAGGCTGCATGGACTGCTGCGGTCATCGATTTGTCCAGGAAGTAGGAAAGTTTAAGTTCCTTAACGAGCTCATTAAACTAGTATCAAAAAAGCACCTTGGAGACCAGACGCCCAAGGAGATCCAGAATAAAATCTTGGACATTCTTTTTACCTGGACAACCGAGTATCCTGAGGAGCCGAAGATCAAAGAAGCCTACGACATGCTGAAACATCAGGGGATCGTGCACGAGCCCACTAAGAATGTAATGGTGTCGAGCGTTGTAGCGTCAAGGAAATACAACAAGACGGAATTGGACCCTAGGCAAACAATGCTCAAGAAGTTAATCAACAGCAAGAATAAGGACGACATAGCAAAGGCCAATCTCCTAATCCAAAACATGTGTCGCGAGGACGAGCGAAGGATTCAAATCAAAGAGAGACGTATCACGGAGTACAAGAAAGCTTGTGAGAGCGTGACGTTGCTAAACGAAATGCTAGAAAGTTATGATTCCAAAACGGTCACTAGCGACGACTTGGCAATCATCAATGAAATTCATGACACGTGCGACTTATTTCAGCCGACTTTGCTGCGACTGATTCACGAGATGGACAAAGATGATGAACTGGTAGCGAAGGTTCTAGAGATAAACGACACTCTGATAGCGGTTCTAGACAAGTACCGACGAAAAATAGTTCTGGGCGAAAACGTTTCTATCAGTCAAGCTACAAATTCTGCTCCCAAAACCTCCAATCACCTCTTAGACGATATTTTGAGCCTCGAAACTCCTCTCGTTGAAGCATCTCCGCCAAACATTAATGTTCTGGATGTGCTGGGAGATATTTTTAATTCTCCTGCCACTGCCTCAGTCTTATCGCCCTCTTCTACGTCTTTGCTTGAACCCCAGAAGTCAAGCAATATCGTTAAAAAGGCGCCAGACTACGAAGCAATTGCATCTCTAGCAAAAGAGACGAACGAAAAAAAAGACAAGCCACAAGTACCAAAGCCTCCTCCGCCTCCTGGACTTAAGTCCCTCGACCTGGACTCCCTCATTCTCGGCATGAAGTCCAAGTTAATGCCCCAGAACGGCACAGAAGAGCCTGCATCCAAACCAGAAGAAACCATTAAGGCACTTGAGGAGGATAAAATAGAAGACGATGCTATTCTAGACTCAACAGACGAGGCGAAAGTTGAAGATATGGCAAGGCCCCAATCGCACCCCATTAAAAGCCTCGCAGAGATCCACCTCGCCCTTGACGCTATTCAGCCCAGCTCGTTACCTCCCCGCGTGGTCCTCGACGAGTCACAGGGGCTAAAAATCAGCCTTAACTTCGTCAAAGATCGCCCGCGAGATGATGTTTTGGTTGTCGTGATATCCACGATCAATCAGGGTCCTATCTCAGTTCAAAATTTCCAGCTGGACGCGAGCGTTCCAAAACCATGCAAACTGAGACTCTTGCCACCGTCTGGAACCGAAATTTCCGGTGTCAAGCTGTTTCAGCCTCCGTCTGGAATATTTCAGATACTCCTCGTCGCCAACCCTACTCAATTACCCGTCAAAATCACGTGCATCCTCAGCTACTGTCTAAATAACGATCCTGATCCCGTGAAAGAGTCCATAGAAGTTTCCGACGTCCCCTACAAATGCGAATAGCTTATTCTCTCGCCGTACTTATGTCCAAATACCATCGATTCTTCAGCTTAGCTCCTTCTGTTCATGGAATTATTTTATCACTTCAAAAGTCTGAAAATAAAGACCTGGAATAATACTCTGGCGCTCTATTTAATAAAAACTAGTTAGGTTGCTCATAGAGGCTTTGATCTTCATGAAGAAACTCAGCACCAGAAAAAAGCTGCGAAACAAGGCAGAACCATCTTTTTAAGGAAACCGCGGAACGAAGATTTGCTTTCTAGGCTGCGCCTGTTGCTGCATCATGTCCTCTGGAACCGAGCTGTCTACCTCCATTTTGCTATGATGATTAAAACTGTTAGTGAATGTCGAAGCAAACTTCAGATCCGAAGGCGTTGGGGACTGGTTGAGTTCAGAGACGCTCGAGGAAGCCTCGTTGGGTGACGCTAAGCGCTGGATTTTTGAAGCTGAAGTATTGGCCAGAAACGATCGTCTCTTTGCCTTGTTCACCGCGTTGCTGGAAGTCAGGGTCAAGACGCCATGTGGAGACTGTTGGCACGTCGAGAACCCACTCGAATCAGTCTGGAATGAGATGTTCCTCCTTTTAAAAATTTAAGCTAGTTTTTTTTCCGCTCTTAACACCGCATTGAAGATTGTCGTGCTCCAATATGCTTGGTAATTTTAGTTAAATAGGAATTTATAAGTGCCACAATTAATTTTACGAAATTACAAACTGGAAAAGTATGTGGTGAATCGCCATGTATCTGGTGTTTTGGACCAAAAAAGTGAAAATTGAAAACAAAAAATTACCAGAAATTCTTGCTAAAGAAGTCAAATTTTTATCGCAATATCAGTTTAAGTAGTATTCATACGATTCATTTTACCTAGATACAATGGAGAAGCTCCGGGGTAGCCAATAATAAGCCAAAGAGGAGCCAAATTTTTTCCGTCGTTCTGAATCTCGCCCACTTTTTGGTCAAATGATAACTAAACCACATCGCGTCGATGTGACTACATAGTAGTTTTGAAGCTATAAGCCCTCAAAGAGGAATGTCATGGAAAACCGTGCATGACAGCACACAAATGTGCTATTAATACTTTGATGAAAAAAAAAAATTATTAGCGAAATTCAAACTAACCTTAAGCTTAAGTTTTTGGTCATTACCGCGGTTCTTCAGCAGGGTCTTACGAAGATAGTAAGAGCGTCTTGAAATGGTGGCACCACCTCCAATCCGCCGCATTCCGAACGTGTTGACATGGGACGGCTTCGGAAGAGCCGAGTACATGCAAGACTTGATAGATCGGTGGTCTTCAAATCGCTTGTCTACCGCGTGGTTTTCGTGGCTCTCGACAGTCGTGAGGGTCGGGAAGAGATTCGAGGCGTCGTTCAGAATATTTTGTTCGAACTTCGAGAAGATATCACAGTAGGTGTCACGGAAGAGCGGCACAAAAGTTTGCAGCTGCAGCAAGTTCTGCATCAAAACATTTCCTTTGTCGTCTTCGAAGCTTAGCTCCCCCTCCATCTTGACCCCCGATTCCTTGGCCAGAAGATAGAGTGGAAAGGCGACAGTGCGACAGGTGATGTGAGTTGCATCTGCTGTCGAGGAAAGAATTGGCTGTTGGGTAGTGTGCAGCATGATGGGAGACTCCTCGTGGTCGATAAAGATGTCGTCGTGAGTCTGCTGCTGGATTGCAGAAACGGCGTCCTGGGTCTCCTGTTGTAGCAGTTGCTGCACCTGGATATCTGTAAGCATCTGCTCAGCTTCCAGACCCTCGATTATCAGAGGCTCGTCGGCGTTCTCAAGCTTCACGTGGTCCATATTGACGTTTAAGTGGCCCAGCTCCTTGATATCCTCGTCTATCTTGCGCAAAACGATCGTTGGCATCTCGATGTGGTTTTTGATTAGGTTATTGAGCTCTTCTGAGGCGTCAGGGGGGTGCTTCTCGAGAACACTGGAACAGGAACTACTTGTGGACTCGGAATGGAGGTGCTATAAAGACTCCGATTACTCTCAAGAACTTGTAAAATATTTGTTTACTTACAGATTGATCCGCTAGAAGAGAGTCAAACGAGCCACATCTACCCTTGACCTGCCGCTTCTGGAGCAACCCGTGTACTTTGCATGAGAGAGCATTAAGACAGGGTTTTCCTTCTTCGGGCAAATATACTCCGCAATGCTTGTTGGGGTCG
Organism: Forcipomyia taiwana; assembly: GCA_963930915.1. NCBI lineage: Eukaryota > Metazoa > Arthropoda > Insecta > Diptera > Ceratopogonidae > Forcipomyia > Forcipomyia taiwana. Next base: position 106,098 of record CAWVOI010000038.1, read on the forward strand.
TATCCCGCGTACTCCCTTAACTTGTGTCTATGCTTGCTTCTCCTACCGCTCTTGGATCCCGAAACCAGAACGCTTTTGTTGCCCGAAAACGTATAGATGGAAGATCCTGAGTCTAGTGAGTTCGACGAAGCATTGATTATAAACTCGGGAACCGTAAGCGTAACTCCCTTCACTTCCGTCACTAGAGGAGGCTGAGAGTTTGAGGAGTGGAACTTTGGACTCCGTGCGACTTTGGCTGACTTGACTTTGCCGTACTTGTGCTTGGCCTTCGGGAGGATGCCACTGAAGTCTTCCTGATTCTTTACAGGCGTAGACGAAGTGCTGCTAGCCGGGGAGTTCGAGCTGCTGTGGTTGCTTCGGCTACAGCTTCCAGCACCCAAGTAGTAACTTGAACCTTGAAAGAGCGCGCTTTAGGTCGATTTGAGTCAGGAAATCTCCCAACGTACCTGAATGATTTCGCGCCAGATGATTTTTCAGTCCCTGTGGTTTCACGACAGCTCCACAGTCGCACACAACCGCGCAAAAGCGGTCGGTTTCAGGAAAAAGTCCGTACAAACCCATGTCATGGACTCGCAGACGGTGGACGTATACGTCCTGTTTTTCACCTACAGCATGAAATGCACTTTAGAGAACCTCTTAAACCCACGATCATCTTACCTTTATCCTTTTTCTCTTCATCAGACTCAGGCAAAGCATCACGAATCTCCTCCCATCGTTTCCCGAAAAATTTCTGTCGAATTGGAATGGCTGGAGTCGAAATTTCATCTGACATTTTTGGCTTTCACTAAATTTTTACTAATTTACCGCTAAATTAAAACTAATTGCCAACGCATATGACTTTAATATGCTATAAAAGGCTATTAAGTTAGTGATTTCTGATCTTCAATTTTGATCACTATATATGAAGTCAGTTCCCGAGTTAAAATGTCAACTCGAAATGTCAAAACTCGAAGTGTCAAAGTTATTGTTTATTTCCAAACTTCATATTGAAGTTTTTTGTCTGAAAGTACGCTATCGTAGCTGTAGTTTTTCGGAGTGAACCAGGTTTTTACGTACAATTCACATGACAGGATCTTTTGAACATGAGCCCATTTTAGCCACGGGTGGCTATGACCACACGATCAAGCTTTGGCAGGCCTACAGTGGAATTTGCGTGAAAAGTCTACAGTTCCTCGAGTCGGTAAGTGTGAAAAGAGTTAAGAAGAATCACTAGCTCACGTCTCTCACGTTCTAGCAAGTCAACGCTCTAGAAATCTCCCCCAACCGATCCATTCTGGCAGCTTGCGGCTACCAGAATATTCGTCTCTACGATATTAACGCAAATCCCTCAAATCCCATCGTAAATTTCGAGGGAGTTGTAAAAAACGTCACTCGAATCGGGTTCCAGGAAGACGGAAAGTTCATGTTCACTGGAGGAGAGGACTGTCGGGTTAGAATTTGGGACATGAACAGCCCGACGCCCTCCTGCAAGCGCATCTTTGACTGCCAGTTTCCCGTCAATGCCCTCTGCATACACCCAAATCAAGTGGAGCTCGCCATTGGATCTCAAGGAGGTGCAGTGTTCCTCTGGGACGTCAAATCCGACAAGCACGAGCAGCTTATTCCTGAAGTGGACGCCTCGATCCAAGACATTGCCATAAGTCCAAACGGACATCTCATGGCTGTCGTCAACAATAAGGGCAACTGCTATATCTGGACCCTCATCAACCGCGAGAACCATTTGACAGAAACGGAGCCAAAGCTGAAGATTGACGCGCACAAAAAATACGCTCTTCGATGTCGCTTCAGTCCCGACTCTCAATTCCTCGTAACAACATCAGGTGATGGATCAGCGAAAATCTATCGTACCGAAGACTTCTCATTGGAGGCTGAGTTTAAGACGGAAAGCAACCGGTGGATCTGGGATGCGGTCTTCAGCAACGATAGCAAGTACCTCTTCACGGCCTCGAGTGACACTGTGGCGAGGCTCTGGCGAATAAGCAAAAAAACAGTGGAGCGCGAATACATAGGACACCAAAAGGCCATCACTGCTCTGGCATTTAGAGACGAGATCTTAAAGGTGTAAAAATAGACCAAGATTAAAAATTTCACTTTTATTTAGTCGTCTCTCCAAGTGACTTCGACCTGATCAGTGCGGTACCTCTGAGTGACAGTGGTTTCCTCCCAGGCCGTCGTGGTCCCACTCCGGAACATCTCTGCCCCTGCATGGGCTATCATGACGCCGTTGTCAATGCAGAACCGCTCGTCTGTCGCAAAAAGCTTTGCCTCTCTCTCCTCGCACATGATTCCCATCATTTCCTGGAGTCGCTCGTTGCAGCCTACGCCTCCCACAATCAGGACCTCCTGCGACCCACAGTGAGCCATGGCTCTCTCCGTGGTCTCGACCAGCATGGCAAAGAGAGTTTCCTGTAGTGAGAAACAGAGGTCCTCGTGAGTCCACTTTTCGTCGTGCGAAGCCATCTTGCCCTTGCGGAGGTGTTTCGAGGGATTAGCCTTTTGCTCGATGAACGACAGAATTCCAGAGAAACTAACGTCCATGCCCTTGACGCAGTACGGTAGAGGGAGGTACCGTTTCCCCTTTTTCGCCATCTGTTCGATATTGTAGCCAGGACTGGGGTCGTTGGAGAGCTTAATAATCCTGGCAAAGCGATCCAGACAGTTTCCCACCGCGATGTCGATGGTCTCCCCAAAGATTCTGTATCTCTTTTCAGAATACGCGATTACTTGGGTGTTTCCTCCACTCACGTACAGGACAGTAGGGTTCTGGGACTTAGTGATAAGGCGGCCCATCTCAATATGCCCAATGCAATGATTAACACCAACAATTTCTTTATTCCAGAGTTGCGCTATCGTCCTTGCTACGATCGCTACTATTAGCAGGGGAGGCGCCATTCCTGGGCCTTTGGTATAGCAAATTACGTCAATGTCTGTCGGGATGATGGCAGCTTCGTCAAGAGCTTGTCGCAGAATCTCCAGAATGAACCGTCGGTGATGGGCTGCGGTTTCTTTTGGAAGAAAACCCTCGCCGGGTGGCGTAATGTAAGTCCGACGGACGTTTGCTAGCACTTCTCCATCTTTAACAATTCCTACGCCTATTTTATTAGCGCTGCCCTCAAATCCAATCGCCAATACCATTTTGAAGCAAATCAAAACACAACGTCAGAACCACCGCAAATATCTAAACGGCCTTTTTGAAAAACGATGTGCTTGTCAAAGCTAAGTCGACTTCGGTCGGTAGTAATCCAAAAATGGATGTCCGTGATAGATGTCCGTGTTAGAATTCGCAACCATTTTCTTAAAAAATCTTTGCAAAAACAAATGAAATTGCCATTGAAACTTGTACAATTTGAAACTTGCACTCAAACCAATCCGTAATCACATCGCCAGAGTCGTTTTGAAGCTCGAATTGAGCATTTTCACGGGCATATTTTGAAATTTTGTGTGTGTATAGCCCAAAATTTATCTTTAGTGTGATCTTTTTGTGCAATAAAGAAAAACTTTTGAGACGTCGAAACTAGCATGATCTTTAGAAAAGTGTGAAATCTGTGCAAAAAGTAGTGGCAGCAAGATGCTTGCAGCATTAAATGCATTAAATGAGATCCAAAATGAGAGTGAAAACCAGCAGCAGCAGCACCACCACCATAGCAGCAGCCACCATGAAAATGGTAAATACGCCAGCTAAAATTAGAATTCCTCACATTATTTTTGTTACATCTCGTGTCTTTTCCTATCGCTATCCACTACCAACTTTTCACATAATCTCTCGTACATTAGAATTATATGCTGAACAGCAGTCGTACAAAGGTGCTCCACCGCCATCGATGCAGGCACAACAACAACAACAACAAAACAACATCATCGACCAGATCCACGAGAATAGCTCCTCCAACAGCAGCCACAGCATCAAGAGAGAGCCCTATGCGACGGGAAGTGGCTTGGATGGCGGCGGAGATGTGGTGATAAAGCAAGAAGACAGCCTAATTAACTACCGAAAAGGAGAATACAAAAAGTGCGTAGCCTGAAGTTGCGCAGACAAAGTGAAGTAACCCTCTTTATTTCAGCCCCAACATACCCAGTTACGAATTAGGTCATCAGCCGATGGACCAGAGTGGCGGTCCGATGTCCATGCAGCAGCAACATCGAGCGGCATCCCACAACAATAATTATGGTTTTATGCACCATCACCAGCAACAGCACCATCACCACCATAGTATAGCAGAACAGGAAAAAACCAACTTCAGACAGCAGCAGCAGCACACGACGAACTACGAATCGCACTACATGAACTGTCAGGCACAACAACAGCAACAACAACAACAACAACCTAAAATGCAAATGAGCAATCCGGTACCTCAGCAGCAGCAAAGGTAAGCAACACGCTCACGCAACACGCGTATTCACACACACATTTTGAATTCTCGTCCTAGCATGCCGAGGTACCATCAGCCACCACCTGTAGATGACCCCTACAACTTTGTCGATGAAGAAGACTCGCTTTCAAAGCCGCCCCCGGGTCTGGGCATGGGAGGAGGCGGAGGACCTCAGATGCCGCCTCACATGATGATGGGCAACGGACCCCCACCCGGACACCATCCGGGGTACGCAGGATACCCACCCCATGCGGCCATGATGGAGCAGTACGGGCCGGGTATAGGGCCAGGTGGGAACCAGCAATTACCAGTGCCAGGACAGCCACAGCAACCAGTGCAAGAAAAGACTGCAAAGAAACGAGGGCGCAAGAAGAAGGGGGATGAGATAAGGTATGTAGGCAGCACCGGAGCATGCAAGTATAACCCGGAGATGGATGATATGGGAGAAAAAAATGTGTGTGAGCGTCGCGGCGCACAAACGGCAAAAGTGTAAGGTTTTTGGTGTCAGGGGCTATTGTAAGGTACTAAGTTGAGATTAGGTACTAGATATAGGAGGGATTTTCGATTTCTTTCTTTTCATTTAAATGTTTAATTTAGAAACTGCTCTTTAAATTTAAAACCGAATTTTGAACAACATAAGCTAGAATAACCCTTGCGTCGCGGATATCGCATTGTGTGTGTCTGCATGCGTTATTCATATTCACTTGACTTGACCGCGCGCTAAGTTTAAGCTGGCTGTGATGTTGATGTATGCCAGCGCTTCTTATCTCAAAAGTGTCGCAATGAATTTGAATGTTCTAACGAAGGTCTTTAATTTTGCTGCAGCGGAACGAGCAATGGAATGAGCGGAAGTAACGGAGACCCTAACGTAATTCCGAGGGTTCCGAAGGAGCGGAAGAAGCACGACCGGTTTAACGGAATGCCAGAGGCAGAAGTGATTCAGCGCACGCTTCCCGATCATTTGCATGACAACTTGGATATAGTCATAGTGAGTGTACCGTTTTCGACCATTCTTTCTTCCTCTTATGGCACACTTGTCTTTTCACTAGTCCTAATGTATTTTTCTCATCTCCCTGCAGATTGGTATAAATCCCGGACTCTTTGCGGCCTACAAAGGTCATCACTACGCGGGACCAGGCAACCACTTTTGGAAGTGTCTTTACCTGTCTGGCTTGACTCCTGAACAAATGACTGCCGAAGAGGATTACAAGCTATTGAATCTAGGAATCGGCTTTACTAACATGGTGGCGCGGCCCACGAAAGGCAGCGCTGACTTGACTCGTAAAGAGATTAAAGAGGGCTCTCTAATCCTACTAGAGAAGCTCAAGAGATTTAAGCCCAAGATCGCCGTTTTCAACGGCAAGCTAATTTTCGAGGTATTCTCCGGCAAGAAAGACTTTAATTTCGGCAAGCAAGCCGAAACAATCGACGGCACCAATACTTACATGTGGGTGATGCCGTCGTCTAGTGCACGCTGTGCCCAGTTGCCGCGTGCCGCCGACAAAGTGCCATTTTACGCGGCACTGAAAAAGTTTCGGGACTACTTATGTGGACACCTGGAGCATCTTGACGAAAGTGAGGTTGTGTTTGACGATCCTAAGTATAAGAATTGCGTCGAAAGCGACAAGCACCCGATAGAGTTCGCGGCCTTCGGGCCGGACGGGCTGCCTTTGCCGCCACCCGAGGACGGTAAGAAGAAACGAGGACGTCCGAAAAAGAACAAAATCGTGCTCAATGAAAACGGAGAACCGGTACAGGTGAAAAACGAGCGGCCCCGGCCAGCAGAAGTGCCACAGGGACCCGTGGATCCGTCGAAGAAAAAGCGTGGTCGCCCAAAGAAAGTAAAGGGTGATATTTCTGTGTCCCATACGTCAGCATCCGTGGCTCCAGCTACCGTCCCAACGCCCGCAGCTACGCCGAATGGAGGCTCACAGATGCTGGGACCTCAAAATACCCCGCCAAACGGAGCTCCCACGCCAACACCGGCTCCCAATGGGCGACCGCCGACGCAGCAGAATAGCCAGCCTCCGCCTCAGACGCACTTTAACTCACCCAACAACTTTAACATGATGCACAATCCCGTGGATACCCTAACTCCACCCCCGAGTGTCGGATATCAGCAAAACATGAACTTCAATGGAGCGATCCAGAGTGGGGCCGCCATTAAGGCTCATCCGGGTTACCAGCAGTCTCCGCAGCCGCACTCCCAGGGTTACCCCCACTCCGACGTGGGATCAGATGGTATGTCATCCTCAGGAGCTCAACTATCTGGCGGCGAGCACATGAGCAACTCGCCGGCCACCGTGACGTCTCCTGTGGACTTTGGGCGATCCTCCAGTGATAACACGCAGCAGGAACAGTGCCGGTTCTCGAGCCCTGCGTCGACAATTAGCGAGCAACAATCACAGCAGATGCAAGTTCAACACATGCATTCGATGCAGCAAGCCCAGCAACGACAGCACCAAGGTAGGATCTTAATCTGCCTTCTTATTCTCTGAGTTTGAAACCTAATGGGCCCAAACTTCTTCTAAAAGGATTAAGAATGAAGTGTGGATATGGGGATATGAATTTTGAATAAGGTTTTGATAGTGCCGAAGCTTTTTTGTTTTCCATGTTTTTCTTTAGTCTTCTCATATATTAACGATTTCCTGTTTCAGGTACCCCAGATATGAACTATCCCTCGCCCTATTGCACGCCCCAGCACCCAGGAAGCGCTCGCGAGGGTGCCAATACACCGCAGTTCAGCAACTACAACAACGACCACAGCTTGAGTTATCAGAAACAGAGCCCGCATGCTAACTTCGGAGTAAACACAAACTTCCCGCGGAACTCGCCACACCATGTAACTTCTAAAACGCCAACTCCCCACACAAAGGAAGTGAACTGCAATGACGTGGCGACGAAGAGTCTGTCGGGGCTAGAGTCGCTGGTCGACCAGATCCCCACGGATGCAGAGCGTCTGTCGGCGGCAAACCCGGGCGAGTACGTGAAGTCAGAGACCCTCACAGAGAGTGTCCTCAACCAGTATCAGCCGGCCGGGGGAGGGGACTACAACACCTACACGTCCTCCAATTTCTCCAGCTCGCCTTACGGCTCTAGCACAAACCACTATAACCAGAGCGGTGGTTACAACATGTCCAGCCCCTTCTCCGTAAACAACTTGCTTACGAACTCAAACAGCTACCCGCCACCTATGAACTCGTACCCGGGCAAGCCACCGCCGCCTCCTCCAGGGGCGCATCACCTAGGTCCCACAAACGCGCATTTGTTCATGCCCGAACCACCCCACATGCCAGTGCCGCACATGTTCGCCCCGTACCAGCAACAAAACCCTTACCCCACATATCCAGCCGCGTCCCCACATCCGTCGCTGCTGCAGCCCTCCTACCCCTATCCCTCTCCCTACTCAAATCCTGGCTTCAGCTCACACCACATGTTTGATAGATTTTGATTTTTATTCTAAGAAATGGCAAACAATCAAAGATTTTCGTATTAATACTCAGTTGAACAAGGCAGTTTGAATTTTAAAATTTAACCTTTTTTTTGTTAATTAGCTGTATAGATGAAAGAAAAGATTGAGAAAACCGAAAAAAGAGATAACCCTTAAGTAATCAAGAGCTATGCAAGAAATCAATGTACGTAATTTTGAACCTTAAGCGTAGGAAACCACATTAAATTTACGATTATGCATTAAAATGTGTAAAAAATATCCCCAGTTCTGCCCGCGCCCGCGCCTAGTTTGCGGCCTAAAGAGCTTTAAAACGGCATTAACTCTTAATTTTTATTTGCACCTTGGAACAAATTTGTTGATATACTTATCGAATCTCGATTCTGAGCCATAGCATTGTGTGTTAAGTTTTCGTTTCGTTTTAATTCTAACAATTACGGTATGCTAACGACTCTCACATAGAATGATAAAAAGACAGTTTTCTTACGACTCTGTAGAGATATTGTTTATGTTTTCATTTCATTGTTATTTACGCATTTTACTTAATACTTTTCTGCACTTTTGCGTTTTGTAACTTTAATAAAATGTAACGTAAGGTTCCTCAACTACTCAACTCAATTTATACTACTTTGTACATGTACTTTACTGTTCTACTACTGAAATTGTAAATTCCTATGTTTCGAATCCTATCAAATTGTGTATAAAACGATAAAGTTAATCAATCGAACCTAGGACTGCGGTTAAACTCAAGCAATGAATTTTTTTATACTAGTTCAAGAAGTTTATAAAAAATCCAACATGCTATCATTATGTACACGTTTGACTTTCATATCCCTCCTCTCTCTCTCTGCATTCGGAAACCCTAGAGTTCCTTATTCAATCTCTTTCATTCTGTTGCTCACAATTATTTTAAGCCTACGCAGATATCTTCGGTTATGAAAAAGCAAGCAAAGAAAATTTCCAAAAATTAAATTTTAATCATTTAGGAACGACGAGAAACATGAAATCTCCACCTTCGGGAATATCAAATACCAAAAATCATCAAAATGTTGTGCCATGTAACATTTATTTTGGTTTGCTGTAGGGAGAGACTAAACTAAATTGGTAACTTTTGTACTTACAATGATCTCCAAGAGGTAAGAAAAGCTTTTTCGCGCGAAATTACATAATTCGTCCTACAATGATATTATTTGTTAAACAAAGTTTCCCATCTTGTCTTGTCGTGTTTTGTCGCAAACTTGCGGCAGCAAGACGAGCACCTTCGGATCGAAATATGAGTGAAATACAATTGAGAAGCAAGAGAGTTCATGGTCACTGTTTCTACAAAATATACAGATTATTATCATCGATATGCGTAGCTATAGCCTAATAACTAAACTTGGCTCAATTTTAATTATATAAAGTGTGAAAATTAAGAATATAAAAGCAACATAATACTCAAACCAGTCAGATGCTGAGTTTTACACTGAGATACTGGATGTTTATAAGAATCATGGACATAAATATATGCATACAGGTTTTATCTTTTTTGAGAAATATTTTCATAACTAATTTACACTCATACTTAATATCACCTACGTAATATAAATATGAGATTTATTTATAAAATCCTTGCAAGAGTAATTTGCAAACGTTCATCAGCCGTCATGAATCAGTGAATGAATATACGTAATTAATGATAAAGTCATATAGAGATTAATAACTTGTATGTCTAAGACAGTAGTAAGCTTAAAAATGTATGTAAAAGGAAGGAAAGGAGAAAACGCCATCATCCTTTGGACATTGAAATTTTGCTTAAACAGAATAAAACGAATAATGGTAAGAATACTAGACATGTAGCATGGAGATACATAGAACACTGATTGTAATTTTTAAAAATTGAAAAGAAATATGATTGGAGATAAATAAAGTAAACAATACAATTGTGAAATAAATAATGATAATGGAATACGTAAACTATAGGTTGGAAATTTAGTAAACTATTAAACAATAAAAATAATTAAATTGACCGGAAGTTTGATTGTTCCGCCCACATCTCTACCCTGGTAGTATGCAACTTGAATGGGAAGTTCTAGGATGAGCGGAAGAAAATAAAAAGTTTTACATCGGCTTTTGTTTAATTTAGCCTTTTATATATTTCCATTCCCGGCCCGTTCATTCTTGTTCCTATTGTATTATTAGTATTTTCTTATTTACTGTTTATGTACGACTGAGCCTCCAAAAGCTCCGCACTGAATGCAAGTAGGGAAAATGTACGACGAAGTGTACTGAGAAAGAAGAAGGAAAATAGAGAAGTTGCCATTGCTGCAGCCAGCAGCCACTCAGCGAAGCCTCCTACATATATACAACAGCAACAACAACGCATGCATCCCAGTGCAAGAAATGATCGTGTATTATTTACAATACAAAACATAAACCAACCCCGAGTTCAGAGATGAGGCTCAGCATGTAATCATAAATATGTGCGCACGCTGCAGCTGCGAGTCGCGCGCCTATCAAAAGCAGCAACATTTTATTTTAAACAAAATAAAATAGCATTGCTTTGCCTGCACATAATCGTACGAGGATGCACAAAAGGCAACTTTCAACGCGCTGGGTGGAGCGAAAGCTCCTCTATCTTGCTGTCTCCTTCAGCAACGGCGCCTTGTGGCCCAGCTTCATTCGCATACAAGCATAAGAAATGTACGTAAGGACGGCCCCTTCTGCCGAAGAAAGCCTGCACCTTATGTGAGTGTGTACGGAGAAAAAGCTTTGTGTGTGGGGATGGAGGGCGCCTCACACGTACCTGAGTTTATGCATTTTTTGTTGCGCTGGGCTCGATAGTCGGGTCTATGGAGGTAAAGGAAAATTTCTTTGTTGTGTACAAAATGGTGCATCATTATGGAATTTTTTGAAAACACAATGGCTGTAAATTACTAAGCTCTTCACTTCTTTCAAGCGGGGCCATCTCGTCCCTATTTCATAATAATCAATTTCCACATTGAGGGCAGCGAACGTCAATGGGCGCAATGAAGTGCAATTGACTTAATAATAAAATATGTTAAATACAATCAAATAAATAAATTAAAGTCATGCAGATGATTGTCGTTTCCTCTCGGCTTCCCTTGGATACTGATAAGCATTTTATTTCCCGGAGAAGGCGGCTCTTAGAATAAGGGTAAAAAGTCTCTAAAATTCTATACCTACATATGTACACATTTACGAACTCTCTCTGGTATTACTACAAACTCCATAAAATGTTAAGAGAAATAGGACTTAGACCTTACGACAGACACAACAGCATCAATAGGAGGCATTCGACAAACACAATGGAAATCGTTCAGAGTGATTAAACCAGCTTCTGCTTGAGCCATAAAGCGAACAATTGTGCACAACAAAAAGGCGCGCAAACAAAAAATATATATATAAAATAACGAAGTTTTTTATGTATTATTTGTTTACTTTTATATTGAAGATGCGGAGGATAGAAGCGAGGCGAAGCAAATGTGCGGACTCGAAAGACGGAGATCCATAATCCATTGTTTGCAGATGTCTCTTCAAATTGATTGAGCTTCTGTCTTTTTGTGCTCCCCACTCGCCCACTCCCGATTCCAGGCTGACTCTCCGTGTCGAAAACAGATAATAATTTTTATGGGACTATCTCTGACTTTCAGGTGCGCCGAGACTTTTAATTGTCCTCGCATTCAACAAACTAACCGAAGTAAGTCGTCATAGTGCAGAAAAGAGGATTATAGTAGGTAAATTAAAATTGAATAGCAGTAGAGAATATGTCTCAAAGTAAACACATTATAATGACAATATCAAAAGCCTTTTAACAAGCTCGAGATGTAACAATTTAAATGGGTGTATATGGCAAGAGATTAGCAGGCACTTGAGCCTAGTCCTTGCCGATGCTGGTGCCGCTTGCCAGCGCCTGTTTAGCATTCCGAAAGCGTATTTGTTATTATGCGGGGATTTGCCAAAAAGTATTTCAATTTAATATGTAAATAAACGTCTGCAGGCGAGCGACAGCAAACACTAAAAATAAAAACAATAAATTAAGTCAAAAAGGCTCAGCTCGCCCATGATATGATTGCCGGCTTGCCGAGGTTGGTAATGTTTTCAAATACTATCTGGTCGGTTTGTCGTGTTGCTCCTTGGAGATGAGGGAAATTGACCATTATCGGGGATATCACAGACTACAGACTGGGGATCCCTCTAATCCTCTTCATGGCCATGAATTGAGTTGTTGTGGAGATTATTTAATGTTCTTTGGGTTGGTTCCCGGCACTCTGGGAAGTGGTGGATTTGCAAGAACACTGCTGCCTCTCAACACGAAATCCGGAGCACGGAGGAACTATAAGTGCACAAAAAAGTGACTAGGTGTGAATAACGACAACATATTTATCTTTCTTACTCGACGTGACACCATCAATTTGTAATGAGACGTGCGAAGTCCCTCACCAGTGCCATGTGGACTCGTTTGCGAGACAATAAATAAGGAACAAACACATTATTGGGATTCCCTGATGTTAGTTCTGTCTACGGCATTGCCTTAAGAATGATTAAATGTATTGAAAATCAACTCTTCAGACGTGACAACTCAACGACTACTATTTAGAGCCAAGCTGTTCGAGGAGGAAAATTGGAGAAGCGAACACGAGTGAAATTAAAGATAAATGGACAAAGTGACTTCTCTGCGTGCGATACATGTATTTTGTTGGGCGCTCATAAATGCGTAATTTTATTATCTCAGTGATTAATGGGGTGTAACATTGGGTTTGCGGAGCGTGGTCATGCTCCTGTGGTTACTGAGAGACTCTGTTTGGGTGAGTTGGTTAAAACAAAAAGATGAAAATTTTGGAAAGCTTCCTTTGTTGACTCTCTCAATCTAGGAAAATCAAGTGTCGCAGGTCCAAGGTCTCGCCTAAACACACAACTCAATTATCAATTACCAGATGAACGAGATAATATTCCACAACTACTCTCCTGAGGATGTTCCAGGACAAGTTTGTCAATAATAATAACGAATAACAACAACAAAATCCCTCGTTCGACATGTTCTCGGGTTCTGCAACACATTTGCGTTCCTTATCGCAAACAATTAACATATTTTATGTGTGCAAACTCCACCAAACTTCTCTAATTTAATATTTATACGCTTATTTATTGAATGAATAATTTATTGATTAATTAATAAACGAACGAGAGCACCGTTTACCACCACTTTCTTCTGGCAGCATGTCAACCCCTTTCAACATCGCTGCTCGTAACAAACGACAAAAGTTAACCACTACCATTGATGAGAGGTACCTTCACGTAGGCACACATATGAGAGAATATTGGCAATGTAAAACATGGTTTGTTTCCCAACAAACTTCGGTTGGTGCTGGCGCTAGGGTTGGCGCTTCTGCCGAGGAGAGAGGAGAAACGCGCAAACGAGCGATAACAAAACATATTTCGGTTTTACAATTCAAATATTAGTTACAAGCTCGGCGGCGACAACTTTTGTACACATACTTTAGAGAAGAAACCATGGCATTGTCTCCACATACGACCGCCCATACAATATTAATCCACGTTTAGAGAGCCCGGAAATTTCTTGCGTCTTCGAAGAGCAAGCAGGTACATGCGATTCTGTTTATCTTGCGGTTATTAATTTAGATTTCAACTTTCTTTACCGTCAGCGGAGTCGGGACACATGTCTTGAGCGGCGCACAATGTGGAGGGAGAATTTATCAGTTCAACGACATGAAAATGAGCGTAACTAAATGGACTGAAATCACTCATAGATCTATGGATTAGCCGCTTTTTATGTATTGATATACCTGCTTTTAGGGTGATGGCGAGGGTGTCAAAAGGTGATTCACAACAAATACGAGCTCCATCATGCATACCACTTTTCTTATTTTGACATGGAAAAGTATATTTTTTCTACGATTTTCTGCACTTCCTTGCGCTTTATTTTGCCTGAAGGCGTCATGGGGAGACTCGCTACAAAGTAAACCCCTCCTCTGAAATTCATATAGTCCGGTAACTTTTTCTCAGCCATTTCTGCGATCCTGCTTTCAGTCCAGTTCGTTTCACCAGGGACTAAAACTGCGGCTGGGAGGTCTGTTCCTTGGGTCAAATCTACCACTCCAACGACACAAACTTGCAATATACCTGTTTCTTTCTGCAGAAAAGTCTCTAACTTAGAAGTAGATATTTGATATCCGCGGTATTTGATCGTTTCTTTGATCCGGTCTACAATAAAGAGGAATGAGTCATTGTCAAAGTACCCTAAGTCACCAGTGTGAAACCATCCTTCTGAGTCTATAGGGTTGGGAATGGGAGCGTCGTTTTCACCCCCAATGTAACCCAGGAAAGGAAAAGGAGACTTTATCAGGAGCTCGCCTTGCTCTGTAGGACCCAAGTGAGTACCATTTTCGTCGATCACCTTAGCAGATACACGGTTGAAAAGCCGACCTACTGAACAGGGCTTGGAGTCTGGGAGATTGAATGCAAATACTGAGAGCTCTGTCATTCCGTATCCAACTCTAACCCTTCCATTAGTAAGATAAGTCTCAAACTTAGACCTTATCTCTTCACTCACAACACTTCCGCCAGTCAAGTAAAGTCTCAATGACGATAGATCTGCTTCCAGTAACTTTGAGCTTTGAATCATCTGAGCCAGGTGTGACGGTGGGGAGAAGCAGTGCGTCACCTTATACCTCTCCATGAGCTCCAGTTGCCACTCTGGTTCAAAAGGTTTCTCTGTTATAACTCTGGTGGCTCCAGAAGTGATCGCTCCAAGCAGAGTGTTAAATCCGGACACCCAATACATCGAGCTGAAGGCAAAAACCACGTCCGTGGCCAACATGGGGCGGCACTCTAGGAGCTGAGAGACTACTGAGGCATGCGAGAGCTGAACGCCTTTGGGAAGACCAGTAGTTCCTGATGAGCAAACGACTAGAGCGATGTGGCTTCTCGTATCCGAAATAATAACTGGTCTATAGTTTTCTACTTTAGTTTCTACTAGGTGAAAAAAATGTTCCAGCGTTTCTCCAAAAACCAGGACAATGGGTCTGACCAATTTCTCTTTGAGGGCTAAATTAACATAGTTCACGTTGTCCCTCTCACATATCACAAGCTTGGGCTTGGTAATGCCAAACATGTGACTTAGTTCATCTTTTTCAAAACTAGGGTCTAGACAGTTGATTGGAGCTCCAACATAAAGACAACCAAGAACGACTACAGCCATGCTTCTGTTGTTTCTCCCGACAATTGAAATCATATCTCCTGTTTCAATACCTAGAGCTCCAAGGTTAATAGCAAATCTCACGCTCTGAGTCATCATGTCATCACTTGTTACTTGGGTTCCATCATCAGCGCATATCTGAATCACTTTAGAGGGATTATTCCGGAGTCGAGAGAGCACAATATCACCCACACTTGCCAGTGGGTTAAAGGTGGAGGCATGTTGAGGAGCCGTCCATATTTTTGTTTGCGGGTCGTAGTAGTTGTGCATCTTGTAAGGTCTGTGTCGAGTAATCAACTATTTTAATGTGCTCTCAGGTGAATCAACAACTCAGGGTTTATCCCTTTGTGGATGACTTTTAATGAATCTCAATGAGTATTTCTCTTGAGATGAAATGAAATACACCATTCCAATCGAAATTAAAAACTTGTTAACCAATAAAAAATAAATTAAAAATATTTTTAGGTTATGCAAGGGTTAGTTTCATTGCGCAAACTGATAACGTTTCTACCGTTGACAGATTACCTCGTTATTTCCAGCAAGACTATTCACATTCAGAGTTTGCAAACTTCACGTTTTGTTTTTTGCTGGCAGTGCATTACGTCGACCCATCGCTTATCGAAGATCGAAAAGAAAAAGTGATATTTATTATTGAAAATTTTGTTTATGCAATAAACACGATGGGCCTTATTGATGGGGGCAAAACAGGCAGGAGAGGAAAAAGGAAAAATCCCAAAGTAATACAAGCAAGATGATACATAATAAAGACTCATAAGGCCACATAATCCGATTCATTTTTTGCAATTTCATCACAAAATCGAGTGCTGCTCCTTTATTTTGCCTCCACTTCACGATGCGGGGCCGCAAACATACCCTTGCTAATGTTCGCCAATAAGTTTATTATTAGTATTGGCAAACATCGTTTTGGTTAGCCTTCGTCATCATCGCATCTCGCAGCCTCTTTACATATTGATGAAACTCTGGCAGCCGCAGACGCAGCTTGTTGTTCGAAGGGGAAAGTGAATTTGCATAATCAACAATACAATATTAATACACCTTCCTGCTCCTCTCTATCTGCTTGAAGTCTTAATTTATAAAAGCTTTACCTCTAATTGCATTATCAATTCTGCTTGATCAGCGCTTTTTCTTCTCTTTTCTCGCTTTCGCTCCCTTTGCCTTTCTCTCCCTCTCCTACCCCCCATCCCCCTCCCCCTCCACTGAACTTCAGACGACGAGATTATTTCAATTTTTAAAGGTTTTAAAATTGATGAATCCTCTTATTATTAGGAAGTGCCAACCACCGTGCTGTGCCATCAATTTCCCCCAATTTATTAAAAAGAAGTTCCAAGGATGAGGCATAAATGCGATTATTCATAATCTCACTCGAATGCTGTCACAGAAAGCAATTAAAAACCATACTGGAGTCTTGCAAAATGCCAAATGTGAGATAAGGTGCAAAGGTGGGTCTCAGTGACGGGTTTCCTCGTCAAGGTTTCAATGTCGCATATAAACTCCACTGATATTACCTACATATACAGTGAACCGTCTCTGGCCAACAATGAAAAGGGAATCGTTAATTTGGGATGAAAACGAAATGATTTGGGTCCAGCACTTGAGCTTCGATGACAAACGCCACTCGATAAAGTTTTGATTGATTTTTAATGAAAATTGCGCGCGGGACATTTTCTTCTCGAACGCTTAAACCTCGTTCTCGTTTTCGGGGGAAAAGAACAAACTTTGAAACTCGCATTAACTGGTTAGAGTCGCGTAATGTGCGCTTTGTGTTTTTAAGTGGCTCATGGAACTTTTAAAGCACCACAGGGAACAAGAAATATTGCCCTTTAATTACACAAGTCACATTAAATATTAACCTCAATCATAATACCTACATTGTCAAAAACGATGGCAAGTTGGAGAAGCACAAAATTACCTAAATTGTTTATTACGTTACAGTCTTATCACAAGATTCCGCGCCGACTTCATTATTATATTGTTCTTTAAGGAATCACGAATACGAGAGGAGACGAGGCGGGAGAAAGGAAAAGAAACAATGTCAGACAGAGTGGTATGGGGATTCGAAAGAGCTCGTTCTGTCTTAAATTCTTTATGAGTATGTAAATGAAAAAAGAAATACAAAAGATTTGCCAAAGCCGTCGGGGATTGGATTCGAATGAAATCAAGCTAATTTTTAGCGCTTCCAAATTAAAGATGACTTACAAAGCGGTTTAGTGCTGAATCACTTCGAGATTTGGATTCAATGTTTTCTTCACTGAAATTGAGTCTATGTATACTTAACTAATCATTAAGACTTTTTATAGCAAGAGTTCTGACCGACAGACAAGCTTTATTCCCAGCTTCCGATATGGTTCAACCTGTGGCAGTCAGTTTGGCCCAGTAATAATTGAGCAGGTTGTCAGTTTATGTCCGAGGTCGTGTTTGCAAAACCAATTTTCATTCGAGGCTAAATATTTAAGTATGAGTCCATCTGCATTCCCGCCGCTACGAATCCTCATCAATATTTCGTGCGTATTTTGAAATATTTTCATTGTTTTCACAATTTTTCGTCGCTGCTGGCTCCTGTAAGTTTACATTTCAAATTTTTAACTCAATTAAACGCTCTATAGAAACTGATCCATGTTTGCTTTGACCAGTCGAGTTGTAGGCGGAATGAGAGTCGAAAGTTTATTAGGAACATTTTTTACACCGAATCTGCATACATTTTTCATCAACCTTCTTCTCTCATTTCTGGTCCAGATGTGCCGTGTTTCTTTTTTCTGTGTCTGAGTCTGAGGCCAACCCGGTTCGTTTAGGAGAATGAAACTGAGAACTACAATCTGGACTTCAATTAATCTTGGTTGTTTTGTAATTTTTATCCCAATCTGTGAAACATTGCGAGAAGCAAGTCCACGTTAAATGATTTTAATTGCGTGCAATTAATCTTGCTCCAATTCGGGCACAACAGTTTCAATCTGAACTCAACGAGTCCCCCTCTAGTCTCTCAGAACGTCTCTAATTCCCCTAATTACTCCTACGATACGTGGACAAGTTCATACCACTTAATTCCAATTAATGCTGCACTTTCATCTGCGGCGCTTATTGCGTATAAATAGCAGGAATTAAAACGCCATTTAGTGTCATTACCCACCTCGCCTTCTCGCACATACGCGATGGTGATGAGAGATGCTGACGCGGTGAAGGCAATAAAGGTAAGCAGGCAGGCGAATGAATATATTGTGCGGTTGATTATTGTTTCCCTGCGGTGCGACAGCGACAAAATCAAGTAAACACTTCCCTCCGTTGGTGCGAGTGTTCAGACACAAAAGAAGTGTCTCTGCACCCTTATTAATTCCTCTTAGCCTCTCACAATGAAGAAAAAATTTGTCGTCGTGTTACATTTTTGCCCTACACAAAGCACCACATTCCTTTGCCGACTCCCTCTGCTTGTTATGTATAATCAGAAAGTATCATCTACGGGGCTGTTCGAGGATCCCAGTGACCCATAATGTTTCTCTCCGCAGTTCAAACTCTTTTTCCTTTTGCGGAAAGAGAGTTTTTTAGATTAGCTAAGTGGGGATCGCTGAAGGACTCCAAAAGCATAACAAATTATGAATAAAAGATGCCGATCTTTCACTTGCTAAACGCTGAACGCCATCCGAAAGACCGCTGGAAAGACCATCGTTGATGCAATTAAGCAATATGGCGCGGGAAGAGGGTCGGGTGAAAGATAACGCGGTCGCGCAGAAGGAAAAGTGCTTATGAAATTGTTAATTACAAAACAAAGCCCTCCACAGCCAAACCGTGGCCAATGATAATTTTTTGTTTTATTACATTTTTCCAGGTTTTTAATTTATACATACTCTCTAAAAAGTTTTTGTCCGCATTTAGAGTGTGGTGTGTTGGAGCGGTTCGCAAAAGGAAAAATTAAAGAAACTTGCATAAATGCGAAGTATGTAAAGCACATTTTTCTAAAAAAACAAATGTAGGGCTTATTTTACGTGTTTATTTAGCCCAACCTCTTATGTTTAAGAAACTCTTTTGGCCAAATTTTTTGTCACAAAGCCAGGCCCGACGAGAGGGGGGGGGGAAAGGGGGTAAACCCCTCGGGCCCGTGATTTTTTAGGGGGCCCGGGCCGGCGTCTGGGCCCCTAGAATCTTGAACATTTCCCTTTGATAGTACCGGGCCCAGATTTTCTCTCGACGGCCCTGCACAAAGCCTATGACTGATTATTAAATGGGTCAAATCTTGAACCTTAAAACAACTACGTTTCTAGTGTTTTTATGCCAAAAATGGACATTTATTTCGAGATTAACGTCAATAATTAAAAAACTAAACCACTCATAAAAGCTTTTACACGACTTATTTAATAAAACCCCGGACCCGGAGCGGAGGAGCTCAGCGAAAGCTAATAAGAATTTTGTACAAGCCAATTTTTTCTTCCTTTGCTCTGAATTTCGCCCACTTTCTTGTCAAAGAATAAAATCAAATCACGCTGATGTGACAAGTAGTTTCGGAGACATAAGCTCTTAAAAAATGATATGATTGCAAACCTTGCACGATAGTATATTTTTTTGAAAATGCTAAAAAGAAGGAGAACAAAAAGAAAGAATAATGAAAAGTCACTGAAGCGTGTTGATAATTTTTATACAAATAATTCAAAAAGCGAACCCGGCGAGGAGCCATTCAATTCGACGCCGGTGGGGCCTGCGGACGCGGAGGCACAAATTGCGGTGGAAAGCGCATTTTGCAATTGTTGTCCCTGCCTTATTTTCCCGCGATCCTGAAAACCGCAAGACTGAAGGACGGAAAGACGCGGTGCCATCATTAATTATGAGCAAACATTTTATATTATTCGCTGCAAAACAAATACTTCTAACCCTTACGAACCTCCTGTTTCCCAACTCCTCGTTTTTGAGGCCTGCAAAACGCGACCGAGTTGTTGTTTCACTTGATAAAATAATGAAATGCGAATAAAATAAAACAATATTGCAAGGCCCCAGTGCAAATACGAAACAAACTCTCAGCGCAAACAAACGAAGATGGATTTTTGAAACATTAAAAAAAAAGAAGTGGCTGTCTCCTTTAACATTGTCTGTCAGGCAAGTTACTTATGTGGGTAAGCAATGCAACTTAAAACTTTGCATACAAGATACAATTGTGCTTTTCTTTTCACCAAAATAGATATCTTCAAGATTTTACGTATTTAACGCACGCCTAGCTCTGATTTGCCTTTGATTAACATTCTTAATTATTACGCCAGGAAACGTCGTCAAAGTGGGAGGATGGAAGGATATTATTGCCATCACACGTCTAATTTTCGGTGGCTTGAAAATGGAATAATAATAGCACAGCTTTGGCAGACCTAACTCATTAAAATTTATAGGACACTTAGAGCAAGCTGGCGTACTTCAAGTTGTTTCTGTTGGGCAGCTCCCAAATCTGTTTTTCTGGATCTATTCTTAATTAATAACAAATAGGTTTCCTCCCAATCCGACCCAGTCACTCCATTTTTTGATTGCTTTCGAACTTCCTTGCCTAATGGAAATATTATCAGGCGCGATAATCGGTTCAGCTCGTAAAAAATGTTTAGTCAATAGCTAATATTGCATTTAACACCATTCCTCGCGCAAAAAATTTAAATTGAAACGAATGGGAAGTTTGTGTGACTGTCTTAATTAAAATCCCCCCGAACTTCATTACTTTTACGGGCTTACTTTTGACGGTGGCCCAAAGTAAGTCGCGAATGAGTGACGGAACCGAGTTACTAATCTGATGAGGAGGTACCAGACGCAGGACCAAACTCAACTCGGAAACGTCCATTTCTCCCCATCTCGTATCAGATCTCTGGCAAACAAACAACTTGAATGCCACACCGTCTTGCATTGTCCAAGTTTCCCCATTTAAGGGCTGAGCCACAAACACATCAGCGGCTAATTCCAAGCGCACACTGAAGGAATTGAATCGTCCTTTGTTTAAAACCACTCTTCGGAGCAGGGACGGAGACCTGAAGATGTTTTGAGCATAATAGAGAGCCTGAAATGCCCGTCTCTGCTGTCTTGGCAGTCGACAGTGTTATTTATTGTGTGTTGTGTAACTTTGCAATCTTTCAGTAAAATCTTTCTTGACTTTCTCTTTGCATTGTAACTCGAGATGCTTTTGAGGACAAAATCGTTCCGTTTCGAAATAAAAATCTCCTCTCTGATTCATGACGTAATGAAGGAGCGCGAGCGGTGCACTTGAGTCCACCCTCTAAACGCAAAATACGCGACAATGGGTGCCAACTTGAGTTGTATTAAGATGTCAAAGTGAACAAGACAATTAAAGACAATGGCAAGGAAATATAAAAAGTGCGGGGATAAACTGGCGCGAGAGGAGGGGACACGCAGTATTGCCTTGCCTAACTTTGCCTCGCCTGCTAGGAATAAATAAATAAGACATAGCAAAAGTCGATTGATTAAATGTAGTGGAAAAAGAAACTGAAAATCAATACGTGGTTAGAAAGCAACGCGCTAGAAATGTAGGGAAATTGGGAAGCGAAAGAAAATATTATGTTGAGTCGGTAGAGCTGTAAAACAAAATAAATATTCAAATTAAATGCGCTGAATTTTGATTTCAGATATGCGCGCACAGCGGCGATGGGCTGTAGAAAATCAAAAGGTGGAGAAAGCATGAGGCAGTGAACAACAATAAAACTCCAATCAATACGGCAAGGCAGCGCAGTGATCGATTTTTATTTATTATCAGTTTAACGCTCGATGGTGTTGTTTTTTATGTAAAATGCTCCTCACATGCGATGTTCGGCAAATTTAGCAATTGGTTTCAGACTAATTGGTTTTCGTGAAATAATGGAGGGATTTAATTATTGGTTTTGTAGCCAATCACGAGCTCCTAGGAGGTTTCAGAGGAATTCAATAAAGCTCAAATGAATTTTTTGAAGCTCCAGCATTATAATGAAATGTCTAATGACTCGCGAGATATTGCTTTTAATTAAAAAAAAGTCCCCCTCATATCTCAGCGACTCTATCATATTAAAAATTTCTAGCTTGTTTGACGCTTTTATCTCGAGAAAAATTAAAATCCCACCTCCGAGTCTTGAAGAAAGCCGATCGCTGTCAAGAAAATGCAACGCGCCTTGGCTTGGTTTGAGAAGAAAAGGGGAAAGAAGACGAAGACAGAAGAATCTTGTACGTGTCAAAGCCCGAGTAGTACGTGTTTGCGTCTTTTATCTGCCCTCTGTGTCTCTATGCGCGCCGGAAAAACGCATGAAAGTGACACCAACCAGCTAGCACACATCCTACGGCATCCTCTACGTGTAAAAATCGCTCCCTCACACAAATAATTTTATTAATTAGAAATTAGATTGAATAAATTAAGAGCTTGTTTGTTGAAATTAAGATTTTGTTGTATCACGTACCCGGTAATGTATATTGTCGTGTAATGTAATGGATCCCGGGTGGCAGCAATCTACTCTTGCGGGACCAGTGACGGGTTCAAATGTTGAACTTCGGGGCTGTTGAACTTTGGGAATCTTTCTAGGGCTCCATCCCTGAATGTTAGCAGTGATCTCGGCAACAGAGTTTTCACGCAAAGGTAATAATGTGCGCTCTTGCTTCTCTCCAGCAGCTCGGCACACAACAACAATAACAACAATAACAGAAATGTTTTAGTATAAGACACAAGGGAGACTGGCAAAAATACGCACGGAGAAGAGTTCTTGAAAACACAACATTATGACTTTAATTGTTTGAATAGGGAGAGTCAATATGTGTTTGTGCTTTGTGCTATATCTCTTTGTCGTCTTGCGTGTAACTCCCACCTCCAATTTGTGGAACGAAGACGACACCCTCCATAAAAGATAGATGATCCGATGCCTCGTCTTTTTCGCAATTAAACTTTAAACTTGATTGAGAGCCCCCTCCCGCCTGCCACAAAATCTCCGTCACAAACCAGATTATCCAGCTTTAAAATCATGCAAATGATTATGAACCACGCTAACCCGTGGCAAAGCTTGGCAGCTGCATATCCCAACACCACTGATAATGGAATAAAATAATTTTGGCGGGCGACAGAACGCCCAAAGACGCAGAAAAATACAATAATGAAGCAGCATGGAGCGAAATGATGGAAATTAAAAACCTTTCATAATTACAACGGCAATTTCCTCCACACAAATAAAATAATCTGAACGCTTCTTTTGCCAGTTTCTTTCATTTTTGCCTTTTTCTGTTGATTACAATATTTTGGCGGAAGAAAGCAACTTTCAGGAGGCGGAAATGGAAAGGACAATCGCGGTTTCGATTGTTATTTTGTGTCGCTTCTTTGTCTCACTCTCACAAAGAAATGCCTAGTTTAAAGTGAAATTTATAATTTTCTCATTGGAGATTTGGTCAACGAAAGTGTCGCTAAAAGCTAAGCTGGCGCTCATCTGCTACTTTGTAGCCACTTTTACGCCTCCTTACCCGAAAATATCGTCTTATTCATCGTCTACTGAATTGACATTATTTATCTCTTATGGCACTTTTCCGCCGCCACCAACGCCCACATTTCTTACACTTTTAATATGGGAATCACGTGATCAAAGGTATAACAAAATAAAAAATATTGCTTTATTTGCATATTAATCTATGCAAGGTTCGAACGCAGGCGGGGGAAATTGTGCAGAGAAGAGGAAAAAGAGACACCCGTATTTATGGATCCGATCAAGTGGAAATAAGAAACAGTCTCTTCGATGCAAGACGAGGAACAGGCGCAAAAACTTATTGAGTTATAATCCGGGAAGGGAAATTTCGAGGCGAATCCAAATGTCGCGTTTACGAGTCTGTGTTCATTAATTTTTTTCCCGAACCCACAGTCGCTCCCGCGCATTCCTAAAAACAGATGCCTCTCGATTTTTTGTCACCCAACATGATTTTTTACCTTTAAGGCGGGTGGCTTTGTTGGGCGAGTGGAGTGGGCGGAAGGATCAAGAAAAACAAAACAGTAATGAAACGAGGAAAAAGTTTTCAGCGTAAGCAAAAACGCGGGAAAAGAAAAAGAGGGGAACCACGGCTGCTTGACACCGAATGGATGAGTGGATGAAGAAAATTTATTGTTATTTAGTGACGAAATGTTTTTCTGCTTACTTTTCTTCTTCATTTGGTCATTTGATGGGTAGCATTCGGCGTTTTTAATTTCCCAACGAGTCGAACATCTGGGAACTTCCGGGAACCACACTTGCAGGGCTCCTGAAAGTGTCACGACCACCATAAATCTCTGCCTGCTTATCCTTACTCTCGAGAAGAGACCGAGGATGGCAAAATTTAAAAATATTGTTTTCACGAACGGCCCGGAATTATTATAATTTATGCCACTAGAAGAAGCGGCTAATGTAAAATATACGATCCTATCTCGACATTCATACGTGAATCTATTTAGCACTTAGTTTACGAACTATACCTTGCAGGGAACGACCATTAAATTCAATTCCAACCCATCTACTTTGAATAAAACCCACGTCGGAATTGGCGTTGGCGTTGGCGTTGGCGTCGGCTTATAAGCCTATAGGTAATGGAACGTGTACAACTCCCATAAATTATCTCATGTAAGATTAGTTTGTTTGGTGCCATTTCTTCATCTACAATTTTCTCAAACTTGGCACAATCTGCTTGTTAATTAATTGTCGGAATTAACGTGTGCCCTGGCGCTCATCAAGGATGAAGGAGTTCGTAGGGATTATCGTGATTCGAAGAATAAAAAATTTAGGAAATTGAGGTTTGAGAATTTTTTCGATGCATGCAGTAAGACCCTGGCTTTTAAAGGAAAATGTGAGCCATTTTCAGCTAATAAACGCTCGACGCGATCAAATCTCATTTAAATTGGCCCTATTTAGACAACAATAAAGTCCCTAATGTACGGCGTGGCGTAGCTTTCCACCCGTGATCCCCTCACCTTCGCGAACTTGGCATGCTCAAAAGAGAGCAAAAAATCCACGCGCCCCATAAAATATACAAAAATGATAGGGTGTTAATAATTGTGATAGTCGATATTATGCAAATTAGGATTCCTCCGCCCGTCTCGACTCTCGCATCCGCATCCGCATTTTTCTCCGACCCAGGATTTTTTTCATGCCGAGTGAAGTGCGTGTGTACCACATCGATTACACTTGTCGGCATCTTTCGAATTCCAAATGAGCTTAAAATAACGCCGAGCGGGAGAGTTCGGCACAAAAAGGAAAACAAGGAGGATAATGTTGCGTCTCGGCTATTGATTCATAATAATTTACATCCCCCGAACATGCAAGACGTGGCAAGTCGTTAAGATAAATAAAAAACACTCGAGCATCCTATACATTCCATGGACACATACTTGAAACTTTTTCTCCGCTAGAAGCTCCATCAATCGAGGATAATGGCCTTCCAATGTGAAAACTATGTGAGCAAACAGCTCAGTGTGTATCGTTTGGCGCTAAAAAATTCAAAATAACTTCCAAATTTATGGCAACGGATTCCTTTTTATGAGCTAGGCACCGTGACTCCTCGATGGCGGCTCCCACAATCTCATGCTTTTGATTTTAATAGCAATTACATGAAAATTTATTGGTTCGGCGGAGTAATTTTGAAATAAAAGTAAGTAAATGTGTTTGCTACGAGGGAATATAAACCAAACTTGGACTGAGGCGTTTTGAGCGTTCGGAAGCAGGTGGTTTCGCCTCTCAAGGGAATCTGATTTTTTTCTAAAATCTCATAAAGTCTAAAACTTTCCTCCTCCCCAACATATTTTGGCTGAATTCTATCAAACTTTAACAAAGGCACCTAAATAGACTCCTATTTCATAGTAGGAATCAAAGGGCGAGAGGCGAGTGTTTATCTTTGTTTGTTTGTCTTGCTTACTTTTGTTTATCGTCTGCTCCCGCACTAACACGCCCCTCTCCGAGCTTGTTTCTCGGTCTCGGTCCATTTATTAAAAGGTTAGAAAATATTTTCTTTTCATATCCTGCAAAAATACGATGTTCATCCTCTCACTGCTTTTGAGTTAGTTTCGAAAGATAAAGCCTCGAAGCGGAAAGGATGAACGCACAACTCCAGAGCGAGGAGCTCTTTAATTAATACAGTTGGCGTGGGCGCCCAAGCCGTGTGTTTATTGTTTTTCATGTGGAAAAACAAATAAAAGGCTTTTATTTTATTTGCACACACAAAAAATGTTTCCTCTTACTGAATTGACTTGATACATAAATGTTTTTGTTAAACAAACACACAAAAGCAGCTCAGCTTGCGTGTAATTCGGTTTACACAAAAACCATTTCACAAATCCATATCCGTGGGTTGACTGTGTAGGAGCAGGTATTCACCAAATGTGCCTTCGAGGCTTTTTCGATTTTCCTTCGTTGACAGACCGATCTCCGAAAATCCAGTCTGTTTGTCCGATGAATCCTAATGAAGCCGCTCTCGAACAACTTCCGACCCTATTTCCAATCAATTAATTGACCTTGAATAATTGCCGCTTCCTTGCTGCCCCCGTCTTTTTGTCTGGTAGTCCTCAAATTGATGTCGAATAATTGACCGCCACACCAATTTGGCATTCATGGTGAGGAAGGGAAACGCCGGGCCCAGCAAGAGTTAAAGGTGACTTGGCAAAATCACTCAAATTTCTTCATCATCATCGGTTCTCCGTCGTCTCCTCACATTCTCTAGATACCTAGCGCCAAGCCAAGACCGACGCAAGAAGTGTGGAAAATGATGAAGAGAACCATTTATCAAAATCCACAACTCATCCTCCCCTGCTTCTTACCAACACTTTTTCCCACGACGAAATTCGACGACTCAAGTGTTATTTTTCATAAATATTTCCTTTTTCAAGCCGCCTTGCGGCTGGCTGTTTATTGGGAAATGTTGTTGGGAGGTGTAAGCAAAGGTAAAATTTATTATGTTTATCTTTATGGATTAGCAGCTTAAGATGTCGAAAGACACAATTTCGCCTTTTTCGAGCGCCCCCGTTTATTACTTTTTGCATCACTGTAAGGCGGAGGTAAAACTTGAAGAAGAGACGGCTTTATCGTGCTTTCATCAACTCCTTTGCTCAATGAACCCTAATGAACTTCTGAATAATTCCTAGTTGTGGGCGATTGAAGAACTTTTTCTCATTGCGTCGGTAAACTTTGATGATCGCAAATGCATTTTATGCGCCCTCTTTCCCACGCAGCCCTTAAAAGCATGGTGGAAAGTAGAAAGTTTATTTCTCCCCAACGCAAAAATCAACAAATCCACACACCACGATTTCACGGACACGATTGCTGAATAACATGCGTTTTTGGTAAAACCGGAAATATGTGTGTGCACTGCACAAACACAAAAAACTGCGGTTGCATCTGTGGTCACGCGATATTGTTCGCAAGCTCGTGTGTGCATTTTTCAAAACAACTCACAACACCTCTGCTAATTGGAAAGGTACACATTGTGGTTGCTTGCGGCGTCGAAATTGATATGTTTTGCGAGATAAATGGATTAGTCGCCAGAATCTGGATTTTTTGGGAACAAAGACGAGGATCCCGGGCAAAAGACAGCCCATTTCGTGTTCCCCGTTCCAGAGCCGGGTTACCAGCAGTATATGAAAGCTCTTTGCTTATTCCAAGTAAATATTTGCTCTGGCAACGTACCCGAAAACTATTTGCTGCAGCACCGGGTACATATAGTATCCCTGTAGTTTTGTGCAAGGAAGCAGAGATGTAGGTGCATACATCTATAAAAGAAGCTATACTGCACCATTCCAGTTCCATTCGGGTATCGATTGCTGCAAAACTTGCGAGAAACAGAAGCACACTCCCCAGATATGGGCGTTCCAGATGGAGCATCAAGAACACTGTTGTGTCGAAATTGCTTTATTTTTAGTTAGATCTATATTTATACTAGAGTAATGAATGTGACTTAAATGTTGTATATATGTTCTTTTAAATTCCAAGTTTCATCTCACATCTGTGTCCCGACGGCATGAAGTCTGCTTTTCCCACGCCCATCTAGAAGACATCAACGATGGGGCACGATAGCTAGCCCAGCTTTTTCAACAACATCGCGCCAAAACATGTTAGCTTAGTGACGGTAAGAGGCTGAGCTCGCAATGTGCTAATTAAAAATTCCACAGTGACGGCGAGTCAGTGGTCAAAAATCGCTCCCCTTTTTATCACCCGCCGAGCTCATGCACGCGACAGTAAATCTCTTTTTACGCTAATTAAATAAACATAAACGCGGTGGATATTTATGCGAAACGATAAATGTTTTCGCTCCTGCTCCGACTCAGTCTTGGAAGACGCCTTAGCTGGCACAACACGACAACAATAACGGCAACTAAACCACCGCACAGATTACATTAGTTTTATTAGCTGCTCTGATGTTTCCCGGAGTCGTGCCGGACTTTTTTCTTCCTTCTTCCTTGGCTCGCTGATCGCTGGCTAGAGACAAGTTAAGAATTTCCTCAGTCAGACAATGAGGGTAATAATACGCCTAATGTGTGGAGATATAAAAAAATCTTTTTTGTTGCCTTTGTGTCGTATCTTGCAATAAGAGTTTTGATACGTAAATGTTCGAAAATCACCGCGAAACAGGTCTACGCTCATTGACGGGTCAGTAGCTACTAAATCCGTTAAAATTGGTAAGACTTTTGTCCGAAAGGAACCTTTTTGCGCGTGCGTGAGCGGAAAACGACACAATTTCCCCAGATTCTTTTGCTTTCTGGAGGTTTCATGCAGTCACGTGGTTGAAGGTGTTTGATTTTAGTGTTTATGATGTATTTGGTTGCTCAAGATGTGCCGCAACGATTGGTGGTCCTTTAATGCGATTCTAACGTCGTTTCTTAATTCACAAGGCCTCTTTAGTTCTCGCTCTTTGACTTCGCACTCTGGGCTTAGCAAAAAATCAATCGATCCCAAAGAGTGTTGACTTTTATTAAATCAAAACTTTTTCCAATTCAATTTGGCATTCAAAATACGTGGTGAGCTTTGCATATTATTGTATATTTTCTCGCCCCTTCTTCAACCGTTATTGTGTATCGCGTGTTTTCCCTTTATTTACTTCTCTCTGTCTTGTCTCTGCCCACCTTTTGGAAATCGTGAACCGAATACCTTAAATTGACAAACTTTTGTTTTGATACCAAAATCTTCAATAAAATTTATTGCACCAAATGTTCTTTGAGGAAATTTGAGTTTGGAGACAAACAGACTCTGTTATCCATCAATTGCAGCTTCTAAAAAAGGAATTCATAGCTGTTTGCCGATAATTTGTTTACACAATTGAAATTGAAATGGGCTTTTTTCTTGCCAAACGTAGCGATTTTTATGCCTCGCTTCCCTGAAAAATGTAATTTTTGTCTGGCCCGCGGAAACAAGGAAAAATCGAATCCCGCAAATATTAGAGCATCCGCGCATTATGGCAAACACATTGAACAGCTTAACCCATTTGCTCAACAGCGCCCCGGCGAGTAATTACCAACCTCTTAAATTTTATGCTTGTTGCAAAGTTTCATTTCTTTGAGCGCAGAACAGGCAGGGAGCACTTAAGCAACCCGTTTGAGATGTGTAAAGTTTATCATGTTGTCATTTTTTATTACACACGCTGAGAATTCGAATCACATAGCACGCCAAAAGGGGTGGCTTAGGTTGAGAATGAGGGTGAGGGTGAGGAACGCCAAAATGAGAAAATAAGTTGTTGCTTAATGCCTCTCCGTTGATTTAATCATCTTTAATTCGCAACAAGACTCCAAAGATTACGAATTATTTACATACGTGAGGTTGTAACTTTTAACTATTCGTGCTCTTTGGAATTTGCGTGTTAATTTGGCTCCATTCAGCCAGCACCTTGCCTTACCGTTTCACGCGCCCCGCCAGAGACAATAAAACAAGTGTGTGAATTTTAATTTGACTGCACAATAACTCTTTCGCGAGGAATGCGTGTTTTATAAATCTTTGATGAGAAGGTGACTAGCTTGACGGAACCGAGACACGCTGCGGAATGTCGAGAATTTTTAATTTTTATTCATCACTGCCGCGAATCTAGAAATCCCGAAAAGGGGATGATAAATAAGCGCCTGAGATCCTCTTCATTAAACTTAATGGGCTCCAATTGGGATATTTTCTGTGCTAACACCCAATATTTGCAGCAACAACACAATTTTACCGTCGATTTCCGCAATTGGGTTCAGTGTTGGCCAAAATAAATTCGTTATGAAGGGTCAGGTTATATCGGCGTGGATATTAAAAATACTGAAATTATTTTATAAAAGTTCCAAGTATTTATATTTTATATAGTAGCCCCTTCAGCCACGCCCCTGACTTGAGCCAGCCGTAAAACAACTTGGGAGAAAATCGTCAAAAATGACATTCCTCGTGCGCGAGGGTGGCAATCATTGAAGCGTGAATTATTCCGAATTATTCTTCTCAACTTCGTCTTCATCTCTGCAAACTGATGTTGTTATTGTTATCCTGGAAGCGCGCGCGAGTCCTCCAAATGGTCTAAGCAAGTAGAAAATTACGCAACAAACAGCCTCCGTCACTTGAAAACCACCGAATCGTGCACATTATTGCGGTAAATACCAAAGATATTACGCAAATTAACATTTTGTGTGGTGCTTTCTTGATTTTTCTTGCGTTTAGACCGCACTTTCCTCGTCTGCTCAGCACCACCAAAGACACACCAAATTGGAAAAGTTAAAGTAATCGTACAACTTTTAATCGCTTCCATATAATCTAAATTGTTGAGGAGAAAAATACAATCATTACCGACACACAAAACAAAGCTGTTGTTCACCGACGCGCCGCCCTGCCTCGCTGCCGATAAATTTTCCAGAGGGTGGCTAATAAAAAGTTTACAACTGCTGAATGCCCAGAGCGCGCTCACACTAAAACACCAACATAACATCAACATTTTAAGGACTCTTCACGGCACTGAGCATGTAATTAGCAAACTTTCCCAAGGCGAAAAACAAATGAATCATGGCCAATCTGCGGTGTGCCTTGAGATACATTTGTGGGCTCGAGTTGAACATGAACGAGACCCGGGTGTGTCCAACTACGCGTGCAAATCACGCTAATTGTCGTCAGGAGCTTAGTGAGAGTCGTGTTTCTGGTCGGAAAGGACAACGTTGAGCCATGCATCAGATGTTTAATTTGAAGACAGCATATCTTTCGAGACTCCAGCAGCTCAAGGACTACTCCAAGAACATCAAGTACGATGTGGACAAATTCAAAATTTTTCTTCTCATTTTTTGCATGCTCTATGTGGTAAGTTTGAAGTCGATCTGGAATATTGAGTCAACTATTTCTCAGAGTTTTAAATTAGTTAAAATTATACTTAAAATATGTATTAATTTAAACTAAAATTGAAATAAGTATCTCAATTCAGTGAGTTCGTAAACCATGAAACTGGGTGTGCTCCAGTCAATTGCACAATCTCACGCACCATTCGAGTTCAGAGCAGTGACGTAGTCAGTTTCATGAGTATAACCTTTCATACTTTTTCACAGAAAAACAACTCCTCCTCTGACCAAGACAGGGTAATTAACCTATAATCGTATTCAAATTCCAGCAATGTATAATTTTAATGCTCGTCCTGACGGCTGGTGCCTGTGGTGTCTACCGAAGTCACGTTCAGAAAGAGGGATCTTTGGCACTTTATGCCTTGGCTGTCACGGCTGTTAATGTCATCCTAATCATGCTCGGAACTGCCGTTTTTGGGCTCTACGCAGCTTTGAAGCTATCCAGATTTGTCTTAGCTTGCGTAAGTCCCTCTTTTTAATATTCTGGGTGCTTTAGTAGGTCTTTTTAGCATGGAATTGGACTCTGTTCTGTGATTGTGCTGAAGTTCATGCTAGCAATTGCGTTTTTCATCGCTATTGGAGGTGCAGTTGAAGAAAATCAAGACACTTTGGTAAAAACATTCAAATCAAAGGACAGTGCCTTGATAGACTCGGCTCAAACCGAGGTGGGTCTCTTATTTTCAATTTTGCATGTTTTGCTCGTTGAATACATGCCAAAATATGACGTGACAATCATTTGAATTCCAACACTACATCCTTTGTAATTTTTTCTTCTCTACCACTGGAAACTGGAACTATCATTTTCGGTTCAATCGATATCATTTTACACATATGTATGTTTGTTATGTAGTTGTATAGTGCATTTTTTTTTCGGAGTCTTACGATCAAAATCTGCGCTTTAAATCTTCGCCTCGTTAGGACTGATCTAAGTTTGTGTCTTAAAACCACTTAATAGTAGGTACCTTACTGCTTATGACTACTGTAAGTACTAACATATGACATTTACTCTGTACACTGTGACATTGGCTCTGCACTTGTAAACTGAAAGTTGAATATCAGGCAGAATATGAGCCAGATAATATCATGAAAAACATTTATTTCAGCTTGAATGTTGCGGTCTTCAAGACTTCCGTTACTTCGGAACCGACATTCCAGACTCCTGTTGCGTCAAGTCTATCGAGAAGTGTTCAGCTCGGTTCGTCTTCATCGACGGCTGCGTTTTCAAGATTGGCCAAATGACGCGTGTCCCAGCCATTGTGACGGGAGTTGCTATGATCGCCATGTGTCTCCTCGAGTGTGTTGGTCTGGCAATCACTTGGGGTCTCGTCAAGAGCATAACGCTTAAACATGGCGCTATAGACTTTAAGGCGCTTTTTCGCGAAAAAATTGAACTCATTAATATGACAGTCACAAAACCATTCCTCAACGATGGGTTTGCAGTCAAGATGCTGGAAGGTTTCAAAGATGGAATTGCAACGATCAAGAAAAAGGCCCAGCAAAGTCTAGACCTGAGTGACGAGGATAAAGAAAAGATAGAGCCCATCTCGGAACCCCGGAGCACCACAGACGTGATTGCCGTTCACATAGGGCAATCCCAAACCGATGAGCCAACCGAGCAAACATTCTCTGCCATTGTCGATGATTACGTGGACGAAGTCGAGAAGGAATTTCGCGAGTTTCCAAATAAATAAACGATTCATTCTCATTCACATTATGCACTCTCACTGCTTGAGAAAATAATACACATGCCTTCTGATAATAAATATTTAACAGTTAAAATGCTGAGGGAAAAGCAGGTTTGCTCTGCCTCAGAATAATTTTCTGGAAACGGAGAAGAAAGCCCCTGTATGTAAATTTCCTGTGGCGCAAAATATAATTTTTATTATTGTTGTTGTTATCATAATGAGGGTGGATTGCGAAACAGACATGTAGCAACAATGCGAAAAAGATAAAAGACAAATATTTGCGCCTAAAATTGTGTTTTCTTGCTCCACGCGTTCATTAACGAGAACTTGCCTGCTTGCCTTTCGTGCTGAGAGACCAAAGGAAGTGTCCAGAGGACGAGATGCAAATTCGTTGGCAAGCAATCCGAGCCCACTTCGATGAACTCGATTAAAAGTACACAAAACAATAACAGAAAAACCAAACTCTCTGGACTGGAGCTGTCCTGATAGACTCAATTAATATAAAAGGAATTTGGATTATTTTATGTTTGAACAGATGAAATTGAATTCCCCACGCCACTCCTAAGAACTCCCAATCTATATGATGATAATCTGCCGGTCAGGAAGAGCGAAGTCGATCGGAATCCGGATCCAGGGCCGGGTCGCTTCCTCGAATCACCCGTGGAAGCTTGTAGGAGTGCGGGCCTGCGGCAGAGGCGATGATGGAAACATTTAGCCAACCAATTGTCGAATGATTTGTATGGCAATTTACTCCTTCTTCGCTCCTTATCTTGCAACATAGGAACGTGCATCATCGTCCACTTCTGCCGGGACTGGAGCAGAGCAAAAATATTCATCGTCTGACAATTGTTTTTCCCCAAAATCACCTATGGTGAGAACAAGGGATTGTATATTTTTCATTCAATTTCCAAGTTTGAAATGGCCTAAATAAACAATCGTTTTCTGCTCCTCTATCTGTCCAGCTCTCCGACATTGTCCAACGCCACCAGCCTCTGCTCAGGCAGGCCGGGGCTGTTTCACCATGGCCATGTGAATTGACCAGTTACTTAAGTGAAATATGCTGGAATGTTTGGCGTGTGTGCATGTGCGGATGTTGATATAAAAACATCCCCCAATTGATGGAAAAACATAAATATAGACAAGAGTCGAGAGCAAGCGAGTGATGAGGAGGAATTTTTGTTTATTTTGCAGCCTCTGCTGGGCCATCAGCTTGCCAATGCTGATGCTGTGGCGGTGCCAGGGCGAGCTTGCAGAGTGCCTAGCCGATGTTTATAATGATGGAATGTAACACAATTTCTCTTTATTTTGCTTTCGTTCGTTTGCTTGCTTTATTGTCTACACTTGTGCACCCCGAGCTAGCCTCTATCTTGCAAGAGCTACGCTTTTTCCCTACATCATCGTTACCGTCCCGCAATATCCCATTCTTTTTCACCTGTCACCGTGACTGCGCTTTGTCGTTAGAATGCCCATCAAATGCAACTTTCAGCGTCAATTTTCTGCGACATTGTTTACGAATTAGACGATTTGTGACTCTCATTCACCCTCCCGTTGAAGTAGTTTAAACTTTATCTCTGATTTCGGCTGTCCGCCTAAGGATTAAAACTTTCTCATGCTGGTGAAGCCCCATTTACCTCGGTGTCCTTTGTTTCTCCATATTTCTTGTTTTGTAAACGATATATAATTAAATTTCCTTAAGCATGAATTATTAACAACTAGCAGCCAGTTTACCAGCATTGATATTGAATTAGGCAAAGGGGAAAGTGATTTCTCTGCTCCCTCTGATGCTCAACTTCATGACTGCCTGCTTGTTTATATGCGTTGGAAACGAGCATTTTTCTGCTGTTTTGGCAATGTTTGAATTCATTTAGATAATGAACGGCGAGAACCATAATTTGTCAAAAAGTTTTCTTCGGAAGCGCGCGGCATTACGACAAACAAGGCGCCGTTGTTTATTTAGCATGATTCACAATCACGAAAGGAGTCAATGTGGGGTAAATATCTGTCTCCTCATTTAACCCATTTTTTACTCTTCCTATGTTTAGTTCACTCTTTGGTTCACTCAATTGTCTGGTTAAAACAACTTTTAAATTGGCGAAAGATGATTTTGGTCTGAAAAGTATCAAACGAGGTGTTGAGTGTGAGTAGATTAATTTGTTGTAACCAACCTAATTAACACATCCACTCATTCTCAATTAGTAAATGTTTTTATTTTCCTGTTTTTGCATTTATTACATTTCTGCAGCTCTCTTTGTTCATATGATTGATTCTGTAAACATTTACCCAAACTTGACTACTCAACTTGAGCTCGAAAACGAGAGGCGAGAGCCCGACTCATCTACGCAAAAAGTTGTGAAAACATTTACTTGCAAGTCGATTAAATAATAAAATGTTGCATGGATGCCGTTGTTTATCTCTCGTGATGTGAGAGCCGATCTAAAAATGAAAAATTGGGAGATTTAATAATGAAATGCGAATATGTCAATATGGTTCGGTTGAGTTCCTTTGTTTACGCGCTAAATGCAAAATGTTTATACAAAGCGCAGGTTTTTGAAGCGTTTGAACGACACAACTGGCACGGCACTGCTACCGGCTGCATCTCAATCGGAATTAAATAAATAACCGTTCAGTCGACACAAAATCACTCGAATTTGGGGCAATAATAACTTGCTTTGGTGCGCGCTGCCATATCCCCAATTTGGTAACAGTTGGGATTCTTTTTTGTGAACCGGAGCCGAAGCCGGATAAAAAATATGTTTGCCCATTTATCTGAAAGCAGGGCCGATGTCTGTGGAAAACAAAGGGACTCTGTACCTGCGGAATAGATGTAAATCATGCGGAGCACAAGGCATGGGGGAGAGTACGCAATAAAGGACTATAAACAACGTAAATGGGGGACACACGACACAAATTCATCGTCTTTCAGCGCTTTGATATCATAAGATTTTCTCCTTAAAGCTCCTTAAAGTTGCCTTCGACTCGAAATGACCACTAAAAATTCAATATAATCCCTCCGAGTCGATAAATTGCCCATTTCAATTTTACTGCTCCAAATTATTGTGACACCTCTGCATGTGGGACGCATGCAAAGTGTCGCTTTTCCCCTTTCGCCACGCTATTTCACACACGGAGCCATGAAATAAGGGAAATAATGGAAAATAAAAATAATATTTTGTTTATGCGAGAGTTTCTTCATGATTATTGTTGTTTGGGACGACGTGAGATTATTATTATTATGATTATTTGCCCCTTGAGATAGCTCAAGCAAATTGAGTTGAGCGCTCAAGACCTCCGTCGATCGAATACAAACGGTCTGATTTATGCAAATCCAGAGTCTCTAGCTTTGAGTTCATTATTTATACTCCTGAAGACAGTTGGAGACCTCCTCCAAGATTACTTGACTACTCCAGTCCATCCCGGAGCACTTGGAATTTGTAATATTGCTTTAATTTCCATAAAATCGCTGCCACTTTATGGCGACTTCGACACCCCGCCGATCCACCGACGTCATAAATTTCCCATCGCTAAGCCACTCCTCCGACAGACTTTGTTTCTTTCGGCACCCAAGCTCGTTGTATATATTGTGTTTGTGCCAGAAAGTCCGTCAATTTCCCTCTGGAACGCTTTAATAGTGAAACGGTTGGGTTGAGTGTCGCAGTCGCACTCGTAAAAAGCAAAAGTGGGGCCACTTAAAAGGGTTCAAGAACGATCCGAAACCGACGAGAAAGGTTAAGTGAAAAATTATGAAAGATTATCCACTTATGGCCTGCCAAAATCCCTTTTTGTCGAAGGACCAATAAATTAGTGGGAAACGGAAAATCGATACTCTCTTTAAAGTTGCTCGTCGCACGAGATGACGATGGAATTTCCCACGCTTCAGTGCCTCCGACTTCGAGTTTGATGACACGCAGCACAAGGTGACGGTAAAGTTTCTCTTGCTCCCCTGCCTGTGCGCTCGAAGGAGTCAAAAGAATAACAACGCAATCAAAATAGGTTTAGAGACTTGGTACGTGAGCAAAATCCTTTTTGCGGAGTGGCTCCCACTTTGAATTTTTAAGTAGGCCGGAGTTGTTGACTTTTCTCTTAAAAATGAGCGCGATGACGAATGGTTGAGGCTTGGGACCGAAATATCAAAAAAGTTTTTTGTTTATGAATAAAAGTTTTGATTTATTTGGCGCAAAACAGGCCCTTAGTGAGCCGCCGATGAACGACGACCGCAGTGGGCCGGGAAGGGAGCTGTTAAAACGTTTTATCGGGGTTTTGTTTTGCCTAAACGCTTGATTTAACACATAATGATACACATTGGGGTGATTTATGAGTGTCAGAGTGGCGCGGCGATTGAACATCGGAAGCAGTGTGGCCAAAAATCGAAGATGGGGAAGACGGAGACCAGATAAGGAGTGGTTTATGGCATTGTTTGGTGATATCTTTGGAACCCTGATGGCCCCTCTTTCAAGATCAAACGCTCCGGATCCGTCAAAGGAACGGAGGAATCAAAATTAATTGATCAGCTAATGGTCCTGGGAAATCATAATGCGAAAGCGAAATTAGCTAAATTACCTTGTTTACCGATTTATTATCTCTTTTCCTCCGTCTTTACTCAAGTCTACTCCCTGCATCAGCACTTTTTCGGGATCAGCATGGCAGGTTTGAATTGCTTTCGCTTTGTCCAATGATTATCACAAATTTTATGTACACGCAATAGAACAACAATACAACATCGGTTGGCAATAAATGGGGTGCTTTGGGGGTAATGAAAAAAAGCAATCCATGGAGGGACATTGGACAATGGACTGCAAGAAAGACAGAGAAGCATATAATAATAATATCTGAGATGTGCTAAACACAAAAACAGCACAAATACTGCTGATTTGACTGGATTTCGGGTGTAGTTTGGCATCCAAAAAGAAGAAAAGACACGACAATTTTATGTTCATTGCTGTCCTGCATTGATTTCTGTCCTTTGTCAGTGTCTCCGAGATACGGTTGGGGAGCTCTGCGGTGGAGTTAAAATAAAGCTTTTAAAGTGGCCTATAAAAGGGGCCCTATAAACTTGAAACTTGCCATTTTCCGCCTTTCGGTCGGCGAAAACAAATTTGTTATTCACTGCACACAGTTCGCCGCACCTTAAGCAAGATAAATATCGCGAAATTTGTCAGACGAGACCGCGAAGACGAAAAACCATAACAATAATAGCAATTATTATGGCTCGTGTATCGATAAAGGATGATAAATTTTTATTTCGCGCGCCCCGAATCGCTGTCGATGATGGGGTAGCCAACTTTTATTTGTCCTCCGTACCATCTCCATACATGCAAATGGGATGTCCTTGCACACATCACGCCAGAGACACAACAACGTGCGAGGATAAAACCGCAACATCCGCATTTTTATGCTGCGCGCCGTAATATTATTATCATATTTTTCACATAATGTTCGCCCTCTCCTGCCTGCCTTGGAACGCTGGAACACCCAATAATAATGAATCATCACATGGCAAAGCAGCGCCAAAATTTAATATGATTTACGTGGCTTTTTATTATTTTTATTATAAATAAATAGTCGTAAATACAGGCCTCTCGAGCTCCTCAGTATGCAAAGAAGCAACCCCGGCGAGGTTCAAAAGTCAAGATTTATAATTTTGAGATGAATTGCAGCCAATTTGGGAGATTGAGAA
Organism: Forcipomyia taiwana; assembly: GCA_963930915.1. Taxonomy (NCBI): domain Eukaryota; kingdom Metazoa; phylum Arthropoda; class Insecta; order Diptera; family Ceratopogonidae; genus Forcipomyia; species Forcipomyia taiwana. The sequence continues at coordinate 144,770 of CAWVOI010000038.1, forward strand.
CTGCAAAGTGAGGAGATGGAATTTCTTGTACGCTCAATTGACTTTTATTTTGATTGGGCCGTTTAGAGCCCAGCGATCTAGAATCTGTCTCCTCAAAAGGTGAAAGAGTTCGAATTCCACGGGGGAGGTCAGTGCAATAACCAATAAATAAATCGCTTGGAAAACACAAATCGCGGCACATGAGCAGCAATGCTCATCCATATTTTTGTTGTTGCCGTAATTCGTTTTGTATTTCCCCGTGGGACTCATTTTCTCTATATTTTCTCGCACCACTCAGCTGCCGCATGCTTTTTGGAAGCAGAAGGACGAGAGAATAAAAATAAACCGCTTGTTTGCAACAAAACACACTTTTCATCACTTTACGGGCAATAAGCTGATTGTTTTCGGAGGGTTTTCGCTCTCCCGCTTCAAGTCTCTCGTCGCTGCTTCGTTTAATAATTTCAATTAACCTGACTATATGGATAGCGTTTTGTTTACTTCCACAAAAATCCCAGAGAACGGGAAACGGCTGAAGTTGCGCTTTTTCGGAATTTATAGACTCTTTAAGTGCTCAAAAAGGGTTGCAAATTAAGATTAGGATCGAAGAAAAAAGGCACACAAGAGAGCAAATATCATTATGTGCCAGCTCCAGAGCCATTACGGCTCATGGGGCGGTGCTCGGCAGAAAAAACAAACATTTTAAAGGCTAATTAAAACCACATATCTCCGAAATTAATGTTCGTGATACGCCATGAAGTTCCGCAGCACCACAAACAACACGCCAAGGATCCCGCTCCAAGTCGCGGGTGCGCTGAAAAGTAAAAATGTTCCATCGTTGTCGAATATTTATGGTAATCAACGCGCCCGCATCTTGTGCTGACTGTTCCGGCACATGTCGCGTCGTGTTTTCCATCTCCCCCACTCTCTCCTGTAGAGTTATCCGAAAATTTATTTAGAGCAGAGCGAAGCTACCTGAAACCTTGTTTGTGCACGGAGCAGCTCGACGGACAGGGACAGGAGGAGGACCGGGAAGACGACTAGAGACGCAACCACGCGAGGATTCAATTTCGCCACCTAAGGGATCTGCAAGCAAAGTGACGACAATGGGCAAACATGAAATATATCGTCGTGTCGTCTATTTGAACAACGAACGGTCATTTTTGTGCAATGTTTCACTTTTTGTTGTTTGTCGCGCTTCCATCCTCCTTCAACTTGCCGCACAGTGCGACGATGCGGCTTACACCGAGCTGCATGTCTCTGAGTCCGACTCGGAGTCCGCTTGATAAGGACAATGGAGAGACTTTTCTATTATTCACATCATCAACATCAGCGGCCCCTAATGCCATTGTATAGTCGGAGTTTAGTGGACATTTATTCATTTATATCGCATGTGACGGCCAGCAATCAGCTCGTTCGCATGAAAAATGTGAGCTGCGAGCTATTTTCCGCTCTTGTGCATGTCCTGCACAGATTTTCCTTCGTCTTTTTTTTGTGGCATCAGCATTTTTGTTGTGAACTTGTTAATTAACGACACATAAAAAAGATTTGCTTCCTGTCAGTACTGAAATAAACACATGAAGAGTATCCGAGATTGCTTGAAAATTGGCGAGCTCATTTATTTATTGCAAATTTTATTTGAAGCGTCGCTTTAAATCTCTGTTATACACAGTAGTGTATGTGAAACGGCCTATTCTTGTATAACATTTCAATCAGTAGTCAGAGTGATGAGCGCCGTTCCTTGCAAAATCCAGAAGTCCGGAGGCTTTTGAGACTCCAGTAGGACTGAGAGCACAAAGTTGGTGGAATGTCCCGTGGTCGATAGAACACCTGCCCTCTCGGCAGTTTTGTACAACGGGGCCTCGTATCGTCCCCCGACTTCCAGCTCCAGACATGGTTTTAGCCACACAGCGGGTAACCTGGGATTCAGCTCTCCGATGTTACCTTCGCAAAGGCCACCTTCTTTCATGTCCCAGCGCCCTGCTTCGATGAAGAGACCGTGTATTACAACACCAAAGTCGGGTGTACTGATGCCCTCATACAAATCTTCGAACTTGAAAAGCATAACATTAGTAATAAGTAATATCAATGGCTTATAGTATTTGGCAGTCTTTGACTTACTCTTTCTATTCTTTTCTGACGCTTCTCATAAACTTGGTTCTGAATTGGAGTCTGTGAAAGGACTTGAAAGTCTATCTTCAAAGCATCTATAGGGAGATTAAGAGCTCTGGCATGAGTCTGCAGAGTTCCAGTTAGAAACGACTGCGGAAAGAAAAGTCCACAAATCCAGTTGGAAGTTGGTGTACCGTATTTGGCCCATGCCTGAAAGTGATAAAGTTCAAAAATCGGACCCTTGAAAGCTCCTTCGTACCTGAATGTTCTCATTTCTTAGCTTAAAGTCAATGATCCAACTCCCGAGTGTTTTGGTGGACAAAAAACCTTTAGAGCTCCAAAGTTTCGGTACTCGGTTGTCTATAAACGAGTTGAAAATTGTTTCCAACGTCTCAGACATCACAATAAAACCTTTAATTGCTTTCTCAAGGCTGTTAAGGCTTTCGTGAATGATGATTAGTAGCTTGTTAAACCTTTCCACTTCCTGCAGTAGCACCGTTGTAAGAGAAGGTATGCGGCCCTTTGAATCCATCTCCATGAGACTGGGATGGGTTTGATCCAAATTTATCTTCTGCACAATGGCTACCCGAATAGTGCTAATCATTTCAAGACAAATGTCATCCAGAACACTTCCTTTGGATCCCGAGTCCACTCGCGGCTGGCCTTCGAGAAGCGTTTGTATGAAGAATTGCGTCTCTTTGGTCTGAAATGAAAATGTCACTAGTGCTTGGGAGCTTAAAAACTCACCATTTGGAAAATATTAGCATTTTCGTGCATCCCAAATACCTCTGGAAGTTCGTTGAAGGGCAGAGTTAGTACATAGTCCATGAAATCTTTGAGCTTATTGCCATCGGGACAGCGATAGATGCCACTGTTGCTGTAGTGGTAGTCTTGCACGAGGATTTGTGGAGACGAGAAAGTTTTTAGGATTGTTTTGAGGCATCTCTGGTCCCAGTTATCAGTTACTCGTCCACCGTAAGTAATCTCTCCGTTGATGTATTCCAGAGCATCCCATGGGATCTTTTGCTGCACCTCTCTTTCGCAGAGCATGTCCAATGTCAGAAGAGCGCATTCCCGGTCGCTCTCGTTGAACTCGTATAAAATGTTCCAACCAAGTGGGCCGAACTTACGACGCTCCAGGATTACCGCGTGAAACATGCAAATGCCGAAAATCATACGACGCCAGTTGGAACTTAAGACGTGGTGCTCAAAAAAGTCCAGATCGAGATCAGTGAGAGCGCGTATGAGGTTGGAACGCAGACCTTTAGGAGGCTCATTTGTGATTTTCACGGAGTTTTGAAGCACACTTACGGGAAAAGCCTTGGTGGGCATCGATGAGAGAAAGATCCTGAAGTCTGGATGTGTTGCCGTAACTCCCAGGGCAATATCTCGGATAATAGTTTCCATCGCGGGCATCCAGGAGGTAGAGAGGTGGCAATTCTGCAGGAAGACCCAGTGGCCTTTCGTGCGACCAACTTCCAAAATTTTCTCCGCAGCCGGACCTTGTCCCTGACCAAGAGATATGGATGTGAGCTTCTCCACAAAGTTTTTCTCAGTTGCAAACTTCTGGAGCGCTGCCATGGGGTCAGAGCCAGTAGAGAGAATGAAAACGAGGGGAGTTCGAGAGTTTGTGTCCTGATAAGCTGCAGCCAAAGATATGTTCTTGGGGGGCTCGGTGAACCTTTGGCCTAAAACATAGCGTGTGTAAGAGCCAACTGCTGTTACCAAGACCTCAAATTTGAGGGCAACGATCAGCATGAGCTTCTGGAAAGCGTTGAGCCGTTCGTTCCAATTTGTCTTGAGAGGTCCTGAGCCCAGCAGAAAAGTAACGGAAAAGTCCTCCAGAGTTATCTCTATATCTCGAGTTAAGTCTAATGAAATACCTTTAAAGGCATCAAAGTTGTCTTCCAAGAAAGCAACCCCAGCCCACTGTTGATCAGAGATTCTTTTACTGGGGTTGGACTGGTTGGGTTTTTTACACGACGGACCACGTAAGATGAAATCAAACTCTTTTTCTGAGAGAACTCCGTTCTGTTTTTCGACGGCCACAGCGATGAGAAAACTGAAGAGCAGCTTGTGTTTCTCGAAAAGACCTCGAGAGATGTTGGCGTAGATAGCGTACGTTTCTGCGTCCATTAGATACTGGAGCCTCTCAGCATGCGCCATTTTCGGGGCTTCTTCCTCGATCACGAAGCAAAAAACTTGGCTGAAATAGCGAAGACTAAACTGGTACATGGGGTCGATGTCAGATAGGTTAGCCACAATGAAGAACAAAACCGCTCCTCGAGCTGCAAGAGGCCGAAAGGTTTCTCTTTGGGCAGTGATGGATTCTTCGGTCTTCACAGTGTCAACTAGGCGAGTAGCAATAATAGTGGATGTCTCCTTCGCCTCATTGAGGGTCTCCACAAGTACCTCGTCGTCCAGAATGTTGCCTTCTGATGTGAAAAGAAGTTTGAGAACTTTGTCTTCCAGATACAAGAGCTGAGTTTTGTCGCCATTGATGCGAGAGATAAGGTCATTTCGCTTCTGCTCGAGGACTGGGAGTTCAATTCTTACTACGTCTCTGAAAATAAAGTTTAGAGAAAAATAGCATAGTTCCTAAAATCATAGGAAACCAGCACTAAAAAAATGCGAAGCAAAAAAACCTTCACTCCTTTATCGAAAAATTTTTGTCTTGACAACGGTCCCTGAAGCCTTCAAACGATTAAGTTTGAGCCTCGATACACTTTTAAGAAAAGTTTCACCCGAAAAATTAAACATTTTTTCACTTGAAATTGAAAATTTTGGCCAAACCTCCGCTCGTTAAGAGAATCTCAATTTGAGGATTTTTGGTCTGAAATTTTTTGTCGAAAAAGCGATCCCTTAAGCCTCAAAAAGACTAATTTCACCCGAAAAATTAAACATTTTTTCACTTGAAATTGAAAATTTTGGCCAAACCTCCGCTCGTTAAGAGAATCTCAATTTGAGGATTTTTGGTCTGAAATTTTTTGTCGAAAAAGCGATCCCTTAAGCCTCAAAAAGACTAATTTTGAAACAAAAACACGCTTACTAACCATTTTGGCCGAAAAAAATTACATGGGAGAAAAAATGTTTCACTTGAAATTTACGATTTTGACCAAACCTCCGCTCGTTAAGAAAATCACGATTTCAGGATTTTTGGTCCAAAATTTTTTGTCGAGAAATCAATCTCTTAAGCCTTAAAACGGCTAATTATGAACCAAAAACACCCTTACTAAGCATTTTGGCCGAAAAAAATTACATGGGAGAAAAAATGTTTCACTTGAAATTTACGATTTTGACCAAACCTCCGCTCGTTAAGAGAATCTCAATTTGAGGATTTTTGGTCTGAAATTTTTTGTCGAAAAAGCGATCGCTTAAGCCTCAAAAAGACTAATTTTGAAACAAAAACACGCTTACTAACCATTTTGGCCGAAAAAAATTACATGGGAGAAAAAATGTTTCACTTGAAATTTACGATTTTGACCAAACCTCCGCTCGTTAAGAAAATCACGATTTCAGGATTTTTTGCCCAAAATTTTTTGTCAAAAAACGTGCCCTGAAACCTTCAAACGATTAAGTTTGAGCCTCGATACACTTTTAAGAAAAGTTTCACCCGAAAAATTAAATATTGAAGAAAAAATTTTTTCACTTGAAATTGAAGATTTTGGCCAAACCTACGCTTGTTAAGAATATCTCAATTTTAGGATTTTCGGTCCAAAATTTTTTGTCGATTAAACAGTCCCCGAAGCCTCCAAAGAACTAAGTTTACCCTTAGAGAGACGTTAATGAGGCTTTTTGGCTTTTTGTTCCCTTAAATTAAAGATTTTGGCCAAAATCTGCCCATTAACGGAATTTCGATTCGATTTTGAGGTTTACAGCAAAAAATATTTTTCTTGCAAAATTGTTTTCAGAAACTATGTATTGTACGACTTATTTAACCAAAAGAACCCTGAGAGATCTCTCAGAGAATCCGGCAGATCTAATGAGAAGCGACATTTTTCCCTTATTCTGAATCTTGTTAACTTTTGAAAGTGAATGATATCAAAATCACGTCGATGTGACACGAAGTCTTATTTATAAAACATACTCAACTTACGCTAATAATTGGTCCTCTAATCCCTCAAGTGTTACTAAAAAGTTCACTAGCGTAATCTGGATGCATATTTCTGGGAGATAATGTGGATTTGAGAGCTTTGTTGTCATGTAGAGCCGAAATTTTGGGTCATAGTCGATGTCCATGTCTCCCAATCGTATTAACATACGCCCACCCTGAACCGAGATGTGTCTAGCGAGTACTGGAGCCAGCGCAGGATCCAGAGTTTCCTCGACTTCCTCAATCAAAATTGGACATCCCTGCCTAATACACATTTCTAGTGTTCTCATGAGGTTCGGATCCGAAATTTTTGTCAGTTTGAGATCGTTAACTTGCTCCATGCTACGTATCCACCTGTTGGCTTGCTCCTGAGGGTCTATCATTAGAGGCCAACGGGTTGCTTGGGTCACGATGATACCGTTTTCGGTAGAGACGTCGTCTCGTGGAAGGCCATGCATATTCCAGGTTCGAATCGTGAAGGGTTCTCCGAGAATCTTGATAAGGTCAAAGCAGACGCCACTCGGGATCTGCAGCTCTTTGCACTTTTGAACCCATTTGGTGACTAGTTTTCGTCGATATGAGATGGGAAAGGCACCCAAATATGCAACACAAGCTGCTGCCACAAGAACATCTCCAGGAGCGGCCCAAAGCTCGCGAGTAAGTTCTGCAACGCTCTCTTTCCAGCGCACCTCTTCATCAGTGAGGGCGGACGTAAGTCGACTGGCCCTATTGAGGCGAGCAGCCGTCAAGTCCTGGTTATCTTGCAGCACCTTCATTTCCTTTTCCTTTTCTGCCAGCGTTGCTCTGAGTTCCTCGATCTTCTCCTCCACCTCTGCCAACTCGCCCTGCTTCTGCTTAAGTATCCTCATCACCTGCTTTAGGTCAGCCTCGGCATTTTGGCGCTTCCTCACCTTCGGCTCTACATCCCTGTATACGTTTGCAAAGTTGTCTATTGCTTTAACCCACAGACAAATCGACTTGGCCGTCGTACTCTGCTTGGCAACCGCTGCAGGGTCAAAGTTTTTGTCTTCGATGTAAGGACGTAGCTTCTTCAGACGGTCCTCTGGAATGTGCTCCTTATCAAATTCCTGCAGCTTTTTAAGAAAGTTGGCGTCCGCCATGAGAACCTTGGCAGCTCCCCAATCGGGTTTTGCACCTAAGAGTATGCAAACGGCTTCCATCACGAATTTCACGAGGGGCGGTGGCTTTGGGAAGGTTCGCACTTCGTTGACGTCGTTTTTCTTGAGCTTGGCAAGGGCCTCTTGGGCGGCATGAAACATCGGCATTACTGCCTCCAAATCCCGAGCCGCTTCATCGGCAATCTCCTGGGTCTCAATGGCCTTCGTTTTGGCCTCAGTTTCTTCCTTCAGCACCGCCTTTTTCACTTGGTCCGCTAGTGCTGAGTCCTTGTCCAGTTTTGCAAGCAACTCCTTCATTCCCCGTGATTTTTCTTCAATTATTGGTACGTACTTCTGTAAATCCTCGCCCATTACCGTCACTAGCTCGTTTGTCTCCAGCAGCTTCCCTAAGCCATTCGAGATTCTACCCCTCTTTGCTACAATGGTCTCCTTTCGCTTTTCCAGCAGCGTCTGGTATTGTTTCAGGAGCTCCAGATAGCTACTCGGTGTGGTGTAGTAATGACGTCTCATCTCCTCGAAGAGTCTTTCGGAAGCAGTTTCGACGTCTTCGTGAATTAGAACGCAGACAGTTGCAAGACTCTCGACCTCCTCTTCTTCATCCTCTTTTCTGAGACAGCTACTGGCAACGCTGAAAAGGGCTTCTGGTGGCCATTTTACAAACCAATCAATGGTGCAGCAGTTTACGAGGGATGGAAACATGCGACATCTTCGGCGAAAGGCGTCCCCCACGGGACTCATGCAGATCACGAGGTGGAGGTTTTGGCGCGCTCTCTTGAGAAAGAACTCGAAGATGCCTTCGCGACTCGTGTCGGGATGCTTTTCTGCGATACAAGGTTGCCGTGTATTTAAGATTATCTTCTCGTAGTCATCTCCCTCGAAAAGATTCGGGACTTCCCCGGAATTCAGGATGTTGTTGATGTCTTCCAGAAACTCCTCGTAGATTATCTGGGTATCGGTGATAAGAAAAACTGTAGGCATGTTCTTAACTCCAGCATTGAAGTAGTAGCTTCTCAAATCCTCGTGGAAGGCTTCCTGATTGTAGCCCCGAGAAAGCTCTATCTGAACGCACTCGTAACCATTGAGGTGCGCAGCCAGGCGAGAGAGAGACTGCTTGCCCATTCCCGACACGCCAACAAGAAGCCCATTGCCTCGCTCACCTCTCAGAAGTCTCGCTAGCCGAATTGTGTGCTCAACAGCATCCTCGAACAGGATAAGTCTCATTTCTTTTCCAGTAGCTCCGTTGTAGTCCTCGAGGTAGTCCACCAAGATGCTTCTGAGCTTTTCAAAGTCGCGAATCTCCTCGTATATTCTGTCCTCCCGACTCTGCCCATAGATCATGAAATCTCCAAAAAGAACTGTCTCGTGCAACTCCACAATCGGCTCACTAAACTGCTGGATACATGTTTCTCTCATGAGTGTCTTGAAGTAACTCTTATCAGCTTCGTTTACCAGACGATCGTGAAAGACGCGCGTAGTTTCATGGTGGAACAGTCTTAGAATCTGCTTTTCGCTCCCGTAGTTGCTAGAGTCTGCCTGCAGCACTCCCTGGATGCACTTGGAAAGATCCCTCAGATTGAATACGTAATGGCTCTTGGCAGGAGTGGGGAGCAGTTCCTTACTGATGCGGTTGTAGATTTCCACAGAGGCCTGTACGATTGGGTCAGCAAACGGCTTTATAATCATGGAGAAGTCATCGAAAAAGCCTCGCAGTATAGCCTTAAAAATCGAGAGCAGAGTGGGGACACTAGGCTGAGGCAGCTGAAGCACGGCAAAGTGTCTCACGAACCGAGGTGTTAATGGATTTCTGCCACCTCCAGGAGGAGCGCATGCAGCGCCAAGCACAACTCCCACGACCTGCTTCCAGTAGGATTTCTCACGGTCAAAAACACCCTTAAAGTCCAAAAACTGTCGCAGGAGCTCGATTGGTGGCTGGCTTCCATACGTGTCAAGCTTAGGCATATTAACGTCGTCCACAAATAGGATGATTCTCTTATTCGAAGGAGCTCCCAAAAGCGTCTTTTTACGTTTCTCCAGCTTAGACTCGATTGTCTCCTGAGTCCCCAAGCTACTGGTTTGTGCGGAAAACGTCATGAAAATTGGTAAAACGTCGTTCATAGCAAGCTTGGATAGGATGCTCTTAGCCAGCACTGACTTCCCAACTCCCGTCTCTCCCGTGAACATCACAGGATAATCAGCATTGAAGAGAATCTCTGCGATTCTGCCATATCTCGTGGTATCTGAAGTTGGCACCAGCATGTCGAAAAAAGCCACATTTGAGTCAAACTTGAAGTCCGGTACTTGTGACTGCCAGTTTTGCCATGAGCATGTCTCAAAGTTTATGTAGAAGTTCCACAAACTCAAAACTGGGAGTCTAATATAAAAAGATTTTTTAGTTATGAAATGTTGACTTATTAAAACAACTCACTTTGCAAAAGAATTGTTAGATATCAAGTTTCTCAAATGGCGCTCAAAGAATTCTTTCGAGGACTCAGTGTAATTACATCCGACCGCCCATAGAGCAGTAAAAATAAATATCTGAAAGGGAAACAGTCATTTGGTCAAAAACTCATACTTAATTATAAACTTTTTAATTCATATGAGAGATGATATAGTTTTAGTTATATATTTTTGTACCAAAGGCTCAAGGTCTCCCTTTTGAGCCCAGTTGGGATTTTGACTCCCGAGCGAGCTCATGAGAGTATCAAAACCTGGACTAGTGTTGCTTATTATGAAGTGAATATTTGTAAAAAAATGTATCTACCTTGAAAATTATCGCCTTGGCGTCTTCTTTTTCGATCAAGGCTAAGTTTCCCGTCTCTTTGGTCAGGACCTTGAATAATTTAAGCATCATGCAGACCTTGCTATTCTCAACTTGGTGTATCGTGTACTGACAGTGCTTCCTCCCGTATTCCAGGATGCTGCCAAAATACTCCTCAAAGGTTTCCTGGATAAAATCTTTAAAAGTTGGAAGAAGCTCTGAGTCGGAAAATGTGCTGATCCAGGAGTCCACTAAAGGCTGCCAGCCAAGCTCTGAGGGGTCAACGTAGACCATTCCGCATCGCGAGACAGTAGCAGGAGAGGCTTGAGATAAGTCTTGAACCTCAAAGACCATGTGAACCCATGGAGTGAGTTTAATGCGCTCAGAGTTGGCGAGGCAGAGCATTTTGTTGTCATCCAGGACAGTGTTGAGATTCTCAATCCAAATAGCGTCGACTGGCCCGTCACAGATGACCCACTGATGAATTTCCACTAAAATAACGAATATAATCTCGCTTATTCTTGCGAAAAAGGAACTTGAAAATCAATTCAAAAAAAGTTTGCAACTCACCATCCGTGCTAGCGTTCACAGCGTGCCTCACAGCGAGCCCTAGAAGTCCGTCTTTCCACTCCAATGTCATAGAGTTGACGGCTCCGTAAAGTTCATCCAGAGTAATAGCCTTAGGGTTCAAAGTCTGAAGCTCAACCTTCCTGAAATACAACCCTTCCTGTCCATCATTGCTTAGTTTTGATAAAGCTCTGGCCAGAGAATGTAGAATGCTGGTTTTGCCTCCTCCCGTGGGTCCTACGAGCATCACTCCCCATCTTACTACCATCGTCTCATACAACTGAATGTTTTTCGTTACAATAGCTGGTGTTGCTTGAAGATTGTGATCCTTTATACAGTCAATAATGGCGTCTTCTAGAACACCGTAGTCGGCTGCAGGAAGTACAACTCCAGGAAACAAGTCACTCAGAATGCCACGGAAGAGCATGATGTCGTCAGCAAGGAATTTTGGGAGGTTTGAGTCACGCAGGGCACAAATCAGCGTGATGTCTTCGGACTGCATGGGAGAGGCACGTTTCAGAGCACCTGCCATTACAAGGACGCTTTTTACTGCCCTCATGCCAAAATCGTAGTGGTCTTGTTGACTCAGTTGCTCCGAACACAATTTGTACATTTGGACCATTTTGCGAGCCAGCAATTTTGATTCGTTGAAACCTTCCGAGTATAAGATGACCTCGGCAATGAGAGCGTAGTCCGGAACCATCATCGAGATGGGTCGAAAGAGGGCTTTGAGGTTGTCTGGTAGCTCTGTTCTGCCCGCATATCCTGGATTCATGGTGATGAAGGCCGCACACGAAGGAACTAGCTTGATCTCTCGTCCCTCAAACATGAATCTGAAAATGGTTTCTCATGAGAGACATTATCAAGTCTTAATCAATTCTCCCCAAAAATGCCGTTGTACGACTTTTCAATGCCAAAAAATCACCTGTTCAAACTTCAATTCAGTCTGTCGGTGTTACTGGTGATTTGTGGAGCAAAAATAATTAAGTAATTGTCGTTTTCTGATGGAACTGTGACATGTGAAAAGTTTCAAGTTCCAAAAATTAATTTATCTATGCTGGTTCCCTTATGTTTCCAATAACTAATAACTCTTGTTTGTGTCCCAAATCAACCTGTATGGACCAGGTTTTTTCAAAGATGTTAAAAATCCCTAAAATGTACGATAATATCGTCATTTTTTGTTATTGTAATTAATTTTATCAGTTGTGGTCTTAAATAAAACAATGATCCGAGTGGGAAAAAACAGATCACTGAACTCTCAAGGTTGACGAATGCCGAGGCTACCTGAAAGAACACAACTACAGAATGAGATACTTCCGAGCGTATGGCTACGACTCAAACCCTGCCTTCAGCTGTTTCAAGTAGAATTTTGTGCTCAGTTAAGAAAAATCTTTCGACAAAATAGGATGCATAGTCTAACTGGACCTCTTTATGCTCCGAATATTATCGGTGGTACTCCCGCGTCTCCTTCTGAGTTTCCAAGCATTGTCGCCTGTTACTATCAGAGCTACAGCAACTACTTTTGTGGAGGCTCCATCCTTAGCCCGTGGTGGATCTTGACTGCGGCTCACTGCCTTGCTGTAGTTCCAGGATGCACTGGAATTCTGGTTCAGTACGGAACTACTACTCGAAGCTCTCCTCTTACAAATACCAAGTCCGTCACTCAGTGCATCAAACATTCAAGCTACGTAGGAGCATCCACGAATTACCAATACGATATAGCGGTTATTAAGGTAAATCTCTGTCCAATTTTGTTAAACTGCTTAAATTTTATTTTCAGTTGTCATCAGCCTTGATTATGAGCTCCTCAGTGCAGCCTTCTTATTTTCCTGCTCAAGGCTACGAACTTCCCAACAACTCAGTTTTTACTTCTATTGGCTGGGGATCAACATATGTTAGCGGAGGAACGCCTGGTCCATCCAGTACTACCCTTCAAGAAACGACTCTGAATACGGTTGACAATCCTACTTGCAAAACGACCTATTCTTTTCTGTACACGTCTCAGCTCTGCGTAAAGGACCCTAAAGGCACCAGTGGAATTTGCAGTGGAGACTCAGGATCGCCAGGTTTTTGTGGCGGCCAACAAGTTGGCCTTGTTTCGTTTGGTCAAAAGTCCTGTCCAACCAGCGCTCCCCAGGTCTACACGAAAACCTGCATGTTCATACTTTGGATTCAGTCCCAAACAGGACTGACCAGAAGCGCTGCCGGTAATTTCGTTTAATCAATAAACCTCTTTCAAATATTTATCCTGAAGTTATGCAATACATTTTACTTCATTTTTCCAAACGTTAGCGCGGGTTCTTTATTTGCTTTTGATCAACTGAGTAAACCACATGACACTACGTGTCACCCTCGACTTCAAACAAACATAAGAGGTATTTTCAATAAACTTGAGCCCGTTCCAAGTCGAATGTTTGAAAGTTATATACATGCACGTCAAGTTCAATTTTACCTTGCCATTTTCATCGCTTTTGCATTTCGAATGGTGATAAGCTGCTGCGCTATTACAGAAAGCACTTCAATGTCTATTCGGTTGAACTCATCAAAGCAGCACCAGGCTCCAGATTGTGCGAGTCCTGAGAAAAACCGACCCATCATCTTGTAATCCAACCCCTCTGAGCAATTGAAGACAACGCACTGAATCGCCAGAGCCTTCGCAAGATCCTTGGTCGTTTCAGTCTTGCCCGTTCCCGCTGGTCCTGCTGGAGCTCCTCCTAAGTCCATCTGCAGCGCTCCCATGAGACACAGGTAGCACCTGTCCGTGAGAGGCGTAATGACCAAGACTCCTCCAGCTCCAAGGTACTCGTAAAAGTAGGGTAGGCACGCTGAAGCCATCTTGGCCTCCATGGTCTCTAAGTCCTCCCGCCAGTAGTAACGCAACATCTTGAGCCAGTCAAAGTCGGTCCTAGAAAGTAAGGTTTAAGAGAAAAACTGGCATTTTTGCGTCCTAAACTTACGATTTGAAGACTTGCTTTTTCACGAGAGCCGAAATCGACTCCAATGCGTGGACGTCTACTGTGATGAGAGCGCATAAAATCCTCCTGAGTAGGGGGGTGATGTCAGTTCTAGCGATGTCGGCTAGTTTAGTCAGATCAGAATAAAGTCTATGTTCAAAAGCTCTCATTTCAGCAAGACTCGTATCTTGCACCTGGTCTAGAATCTGGTGCACTTCGGCTGCCCATTTCTGCTGTGACACCGTCAAGACTAGCTGGTTCGGGTGCTCTTGGAACCACAAACACCTCTCCTTAGCCCCATACGCGCGGTACGCCAGCTTCATGAACTTCTTTAAGGACGCAAACATCTCTTTCTCAACTTTGGCCAGCCAATCTTCAACAGCCCCTCTTGCCTTGAGGCTCTGCAAGACCACTATCTCTCCTTCAGGCGAGATCATGGCAGTAATTTCATTAGTCTTGACCTCCTCATTATCCTCGTTTTTGACTGTCTTAAACTTTAGTTGCGCAATAGCATCAAAACATTTCCGCAGATGAGGCTGAACGGCATGGGGATTGCGAGTCTGGGCAAGGATCTCTAGAAGTTCATCATTTGACAGGAAATAGAAGCGTGGAAAGGCAACTCTCTTGAGCTCTAAAAACGCCTCCAGACTTCTTGTGACCTGCTCTAGAAGAGTATTGTTAGTCCTCATGATGTCCAAAATCTTCGGATTTGTCATGTTCCAGATGGCCAGAGGTGTCCGATACACGTCTCTCATGAGAGTTTTCCAATTCTGGTCCACACGGTTAAAGACCCTTGACTCCTCTGGCAGCTGACGTTGAATGTCTGGGGCGGAAAAAATTGCCTCTAGGTAAATCCACGTCTGCTGGCACGTGAACCACTCTTCAAGCGTCTCCGTGAAGCGTTCTAGCTGCTCATGCCATGATTGAACTCGAAGTTTTATTGGTCCTACGTGTCTTGAGGCCAGGATAGTTGAAATATTGATGCAAGAATCGTCCAAGATGGTCTGTAGTTCTTCAATACCAGCAAGAATGAACACATCTTTTGAGTCCTTGTGTGGTACAAGAACAAGTTCCTGCTCTTTCCAAGCGGCCTCAACTTTGTGAAGCAGAGCTTCAAGTCCAGCTTCAGCACTTGCCTGGCCAGAGATCTCAGACAGCTCTTCTGATAGGGGAGCTTCAAAAGCGTTGGCGTCTTCAAATGTGAAAATCGTGACGTGGTCTTCCTCTAAGATCTTCTTATTTAGAACAATCTCGATCTGCATCCAATGTCTCTTTTTTAAATTCTCATTTCGCAAGTAACTTATCACTGGAAGCTTTTCTTTGAAGTCCTCCGCGTCGAGCTTCAACTTTGGAACAATATCGTTTTTAGGCAAGTTTTTCTCCAGAAAGCCGCAGTTTTTGAGGATTTTTGTGTTTACAGAAGTCAACTCTTCCACATTCAATTGGTTAAAAGACATCTCATTCCTTTAAAGCAATTAAGTCAGAACAGTTAAAAAAACGAAACTCTTACCATTGCTCAAGGGCGTATTTCCACTGCTGAACACTGTCCCAAAGAGTTTGACGGAGCTTCACTTCGAAATTCACGGACTCCAGCGTGTCAAACCTCGTAACGTCAATCTTGAACTCCTTTTGATATTTGCGGTACTCCTGAGAAAGCTCTTGACACGAAGCTAGGTTTTCAGTAAGTTCTGCAAGTGTCTCCCTAATCTGACTTTGATCCGAGTTCTCCTGAAAAAATAAGCTTCATATTTCACAAAATTGTGTCATAAGTAATCTGCCCTACATCAAGCAGCCATGGCTTTAAGATCTCCTGTCTGACTTGCTCCACCTCAGCAAAAATTTTTTGGATGTCCTTTTGAAGAGACTCAGCGAGCTTTTCAACCACCTCTTTCTTACTTTCCATTTTTTTTGAAAGAGTGTCTTCAATGTCAGCCAACATTTCTTCCACGTCCAAGTACAAGTCCTTGATTTCGTCCAGAACGACAATCTCGTGCGTTTTCATGATTCGGAGTACCTGATACGCATATTCTAACTCCTGCTTGAGAGCTTCAATCTTACCACCGCAAGCTTCAAGATAATGCATGTAGTTTACGAGCTGCTTTGTGTCCTCCTGGACTGTCATTAGCTTGTCATGAATGAGCTCTGCCTTTTCTTGGACCGTTTTGGTGGCTTGCCGAGCTAACATGGGGAGATGAACATGCACAACGGTTTGAAGCTCCTTGACAACAGGTGTTATCTCCCTCTTGAATGACTCTTGATTGATATGGAGCAGCCCGAGGTTTACTTCAGGAACTAAGCTATCCAGGATATCGATTTCATTAGAGTACCTCTCACAGTAAAACCGAAGTTTCTCCAGATCTAAAAGACAGAGTTGAAAAAAGAATTGATCACATAAACATTCTCACTTGTTTCTCCTCGAATAGTGCTCGGGTTGGTTTCCAAGTCGGCTTTATAATTTTGACAGATAGGCTCAAACCTTTTGACGTAGACGTGAACCTTTTCATAAGCATCACAAATGATCTGTGACACAGAACCTTTGTTCTTTAGGAACTCCTCGCTGTGTTCCAAAATATCGTCCAGATGAGGAGCGTCTCGGCAAAGACGGCCTTCTTTTCTGCCCATGATGCTGGGTCTGAAAAATGACATATGAAAACTTTGGAATTCTTTGAATCTAGCTTTTTTTTACTCTGTGAAGAAGTTAAAGCTCTTGTCGGCTGTGTATCTCGTGAGCTTGTGAACCGAATCCATGATTAGCTGGATAAACTCATTTACCAAATGCAGAGTCAACTCCTTAGTGGGCTCGATTTCAACCGTGCTGTCTAGCTTCAGTATGAACTCGGTGTTAAAGAGTGGTCTTTGAGGCTTCCCTTCTCCTCTCATAAATGATTCCAAAGGCGCATCGAGAGCACAGCCCTTGAGTTGTTCCAGACTGAGGGCAAAATCGTCATGAACTCGAAATGCGTAGGCTAGTTTTCCGAAGGTCGTGTCCAAGATGTTGCGTAACATGCAGACTGTGAGGTAGTCCACGAGATAGAGAAACTGACACAACCGCTCACAAAAGCGCTTCTTGCTTATGCGATCGCAGAAGTTAAAGGCCTCTTTTAGTTTTCTCGCTGACTTATAGATGGTTGCTTCATCTTCAACAAGGAAGCCTTTGTCTAGCATTGCTTGGGCACACGAATCAACTAAACAGAAAACCGAAAGTGACTTAAAATTTGAAGCAATTCATTTTTCTATTTAAAGATGCATTATGCACCAAGTGAGCAAAATCAGTAGACAGCTCCCGAGACTAAAATTTCACCGAGATCTTCATTTATTTTGATTCCACGGTGCAAATATGACTTAATATTACGACGAATAATAATATTTTGCTTCCGGAGTGGTGTTTAAAAAAATATGTTTACCGATTAGCCGCTTTATCTTTCCATGAAACTCAGTGAGTCTCGTGCGGAGGGCATCACAGGACTCAATTTGGCGCTCGATGAAGTAGATTAGGCGCCAGTCCTCAATCCTCGTGATGTCAACAAAGTCGTGACTACTGAGCTCCACAATACTCCCGACGATTTCTATTAGAGCTTGGCCCAACGCAGGGATAGCCAGAAAGAGGTTTTCTCCGATGAAGGTTCGTGCTTTCTCAAACTTCTTCTTCTGAATCGTTTTGCGCCAGAGCTTGAAGAATTTCCAGTTTCGGTACTGTGCAAACACCCTAAACTAATGTCGACATAAGACATGGAAAACTTAGGATGGAAAACTATCATTAGATCAACGTACCTTTTTTATTTTGCAATACTTGTCGTATTGAGCCATCCAGGCATCTAGTTCGGTGAACTCCACATTCGAATTACTCCAATTCGTCACCCCGTGCCGACTCATGGTAAAGTATTGCTCCTTATTCACTTTCGTGAATGGCACAACGCTATAGAGCAAACAACTTTCATTCATGTGACTCACCGCACGACACTCGAGACTTACGCCAAGCTATACGGAGTGAAATACTCGCTGGTTTTCGGCACAACGTAGGACAGGTAGACGAATGTGTCATCCGTGAGTTTCCGAATGCGCTCCTCGACCAGTACCTTGAGGTTCACGATAGGAGGAACCTTCATCCACGGGCTAGAGGACGACTGTCGCATTGATCTGCCATAAAAATACTCATCATGAAGAAAACACTACTTAGCATGAGAACTCTTACGCTGAGAATGAAGCCAATTTGTATCGCTGCTTGACTCTAGCCCGACGCTCCTTAGCCACCTTTGGGTCCTCCTCTTCATCATACGTACTCTTGGAGTCAGATTCCATCGACTTAGCTTTTAGACCTCCTTTAAGGCGAAGTACTTTAGTCCCTAATGGAAAATGAAAAGAAGTTGTTTATAAAAGGACTCGGGAATCCATAGCTACGGCCTCTCTGGAGATATTTTATCAACAAGTTCTTGACCCACTTGTTGCTTGTTCAATCGAAATCAAAAACCTGTTGATTTGACGGTGGAATTCAACATAAACCAGTCGTTATTTATAGGTCATTGGCTGGGGAATTTTGGAACAGAAATACCTAAAGACGAGCGTGGCTCAAGTTTCATGTCCTGCAGGGATCTCGTGAAATCTTGAAGTGAATTGATGTACTCATCAGCCTTCTTCATGTCTTTAGCGAGTGACTTTTCAGTTAACCTAGTGCTAAGCTTTAGACTCCCAGGAGGACCAGGAACTTGCCCGGCCCGTCTTATAGGTTTAGTGGGAGCCGGAAACAGCCTCGATTTTGGCTTAGACTTGAGCCATTTTTGCTCATCGAAAGCGGTTTTCTTCGCCGTGGGTTGTTTGTTGGAATTTCTTGAATTGGCATCAGCACTTGACCTAGTTGTTCGGATCAGGTCCGGAAATTCTAAATTGATAACTTGGATCTTCTTTTCTTGACTCATTTTTCGAATCTAAATCACTTTTGACAGTTTAATAGCGAGGCGTGATCTAGGCCTACTTTTCTCTGATTCACTACCTCATTTACATGAGATAACGTGCCACTTGATGCCCCAAACGAATATTATCTTTCGCTACAAAATCCAAACATGCCGGCAAAAGAGGGTTTTCCGCCACGAACGGTGTTAGTTACATGCACAGAATAACAATAGTTTAACGTCTCCATGTGCCAATTTGCGGAGATTTGAAAAGTTACATAAAACTGCAAGGAACATAATAGCTACAACAAAACATCGATTGTTGCTGATGGGATGCGGTACGCGCAGCGGTGCTGAACCAGCAGACCGAAGATGAACGTTTGAACAAATATTTTGAAGTTGAATATTTTGTGATGCAACACAAACGCTACCAGAGGCTCCAAAATGAGCCTCAACAAACCACAAATATACAGTTTCTGACGTCCTCATGATCCGACACACTTGCTAGGGGGTCAGTTAATATGAAATGAGGCGCTTCAAGGCCAAATTGGAGTCAAGAGACATTTTTATTGCGTGACGATGACTCGGTCACTTTCAAATCCCTTATTTGCGCGACGGTAGCGATAGCTGATTCTAAAACTTTCTTTTTTATTCGTCAACAAACATCGGACAAAAATATGAAGAAGAGACAATGAGCGACAGAAATAGCTGGAAAGAAACTGCGTGAATTTCAAGTGACTTGTCACTATCACCCTAAACTACCGCGGTATGCAAATAAATTGCGAGATCGCGCGAACTCTGACGAAATGTTTGCTCGGCTATCGATCACACTTCTCTCGCTGCTTTACTGAAGACCTGAGAATGTGGTTGCACTTGGTCAACTGTCAGAGCTTGTTATAAGCTCATTAGGAGCCAATTCTTTTGTATACTCTAGCTTCATGCTAAGCAAAATAGTAATAATGGCAAAATAAATAAAATGTCGACCAAACCTATTATTTAGGTTACTTCCTGACACACTTTTATGAAATTTAAAACACTGTTCATCATGCTCTTAGACACAAAATAGTCATCAATTACTTCAAAGCCACCAAGACCGACCCAGCCGGCTCAATTGTTGTGTGATTGACAATTGTGTCTTTAAAAATTGAAACATTACCAAAGACGCCTCCTAATTTCGAGAAACTGAAGGCTTTCATTACTCATACGTAATTTTAGTAGCAAATCCTGGGGCGTAACTTTTTTCAAAAGTGCAAGCATTTTCACAGGAGGATTTCTTTGGTTTACAATGAATAAAATGTTGATCAAATTCAAGAGTTCTCCTTTTTCAAAAAGAGTCCCTTCTAGTTACATTTTTACATCAATCTTCGAAAGTTTAGGTCATTCAGTCTTCAGAAGGTGGGCTAGCTGAACCACATTCTGGACGGATGGGCAGTTTCTTCTCGTAGAGCAGCTCTTTGAAGAGACTCTTAATCACCGATTACCTCTACAAAAGAAAAGCTAGCGATTGAGGAGGAGTTGAGTAGAGCGGATCATAATGGAATAGGTTACCCAAACAAATCAAGTTCGATCTCGACTCAGTTATCCAAACCTGTACTGATTGTTGACTCAACAGCTCGTACATAAGCAAGAGCCAGAAAAAAGCCCCGCGCGCCGCGAGAGATGTTACACACGAAAAATGTTATTGAATTAGCTCAGCAAAACATTGACAAGTGGGTTTTTGATATAATTAATCAGCCTGGCTCCTTCCCCTCCGTGCACTGCACCGCAGCACGGCACACAGTCGTGCACGACTCACCGAACGTACGAAGAAAGCGGAAGAAGATTGAAAGTAGGGGAGAGAATAAGATAACGTTAATACTACGGTTGAGAAATTCAAACCTGTTGCTGCGTTGCAGTATGGGGCGAGCGAGCAAGAAATTCAAAATATATGTTTCAATCGACTTCAGTTTTTGAGTTCACTTCGAGCGGGTCGGACGTGTCTTGAATATTTCGTCTAGTAAGCTCATTTTGATATCACAAATTTCTCCGCGCATACATGTTGAGTGTGAGTGCGGGTACGAAAGATACAAAAAGCAAAATATCACGATGATGATGAATTTATGATGGTTCCAACTAAAATTCAAAAAAAAAATTAACATCGTAGAGTGATTAAAACCAAATCAAAGTGTCTTGTCTCAACTGTGGGCAAAAAGTGAAAAATTTTCAAATACAAATATTTGTGGCAATCGTAAATCGATAATAACAGAGGTAGAGAACCCAATATGATCTTGAGAATGACGAAAGTAGGATATCTCAGAGTCTTTGGAATATTTCTGGTGCTCGGTGCCAAAACCACGAGCGGTAAGTAGCAGAATTGGGGTCACCAAGTCCACTAAAATCGAAGCATAATCTTGCGAAACTAGCCTCAATGTTGTGCTGCAATATAAATGGAGACTTTTGATGCAGCAAGCGACGAACCAAGCGTTCTCACGTTTCAGAGCTTCCTCCCGAAAATTGACTCACAAGATGACCGGAATCTCATTTTAATCGAGGCTAGCTGAAGTCGCGATGCGGCGGCAACGATGACGGCCTAGTAAATTAAATTACTTTCAGCTACGCGAAAAAAGTGAAATATTTATTTGTTATGAGCAACGTGATTCAATTACGGTGTGAACTCGAGCATTTTGGTTTTCCGATCCCCGATCGAGATCGACGACTCGACGAGACCCGCGATGTGATTTTAATTATTCGTCTTCGTTTCATTTCAGCACTGATTGTGCCTTTCTCTGGACTTTTGACGAGAGCACGAGAGCTCTGCCCAAGTCTTGACCAATTTGCGTAACATCGAGTGCAGTTATGCGTACCAACTTGTGCCAATTATGATTTTCTCTGCTTTTTGACCAGATCGGCTAGCCTCAACCCGCGTGCTGTTTCGCTCGTAATGTAGAACATTACAAAACGGCTTTTCTAATCGATTTCGAGCTAACAAGGAAGTGCAAAGTGAAACATTCGTTGAATAACTCCCGATTACGGATGTTTATGACTCACTGAATTTGGATTCGAATTGAGATTTTGGGCATAAATATAACTTTGATTGAGATAATGGTCTACAATTGTGCAGATATGCTCATTTTAATGTAAAATCTGAGTTAACTGTTGAAAGTAAAAATTGCATTGTGTTTCTGCGACGGTTCAATCCAATAACAGTCAACCCGACGTGCCCCAGTTGCTTATCATTGTCCTTTTTTCTGCACAATTAACTCTCTACAACTCTCATTTCGGTCGCTTCTTGTGGAACTATTGGGGCTTCGATCATTGATGACTGCAGTTAGCTGCACTTCCTCAACACTCACATCCTTCATGCGGGAATCCAAGTGCGGAACGAATTTTGAACATTGAACCGCGAATTAATAATTCATAAGTAGATAATTACCCTCAGAGCGGGTAATGGACTAGTTGGAGGCAAACGAATTATCAAGCATCACGTGGGTATCGGCCTTCTAGGTCCTCACCCCTCAGTAGTCAGTCTCCAATAAAGCGTACAAATGAGGCCGTTTTCGATGTGCCAACAATCGTCACGGTAGCACAGAACCTGGACAGGCACAGAACTGGCTTGCGCTTGATGTGCCACATTTCCACCTACCTCGGTACCTAGCTGATGACACAATTTGAGAACGAATGCACATGTAGCGTTGCTATGATGCTTGACTTACATAATATCGATAATTAATCGTGTGCTGATAGCAAGCAGCGACTCAGCGAGTAATGCTATAATACTTTTCTTCCATCTGAGACCCATTCACTTCTACGATCCACACAACATAATAATAATCTTGAAAACGGTGTTAACCGCTAAACTGGTTCAACTTTTCTTTCTTCCACTGCCTTCTCTCAAGCTAGCCATCTCGCAGAACCAGCTCCAGCTGCCGTACACACTCGCACTCATGTGTAAGAGAGCCTATTGAAGCCAAAAATTTCATAACTGCATCGGCGTTTTTTAGTCGGAGAAAAGTCCCGTTTAATTAGGAAAATGTGGTGCGCGCAGATGTTGCCCCGCTATATTATTAGAGAGACGTCGAAATTTAGGCTTTTGCTGTTGATTCTAGGCTTGTATGAAATAAAGCTTTTCATGATTATTTTAGTTTCTTTCAAAGGTTATGAAAAGAAATGGTTCGATTTAACTTGCCCCAATCTAGCGCATATACCTGACAAAACTCGTCAGTAACGATAAAATCCAATAAAAAATGGATCAATGATTCAGTGATTAGAGTTTTATGCAACTCCTAAATTAAATTATCTGATTTAATAGGTGCCAAAAACTAACATGAATCATATGGACCAGAGCTAAATTAGGCCATTGAACGAACGAAAACATTGAACAATACCGAATTGAAATGAAACACTGCTGCAGGTGCTGTTGATGAACAAAAGATAACAATAAGTGGAAAGAGCACAACATAAATATATGAACTTCAAAATGATCTTCATTCATCGAGTGATTAACAAAAGTTGGAAATGCGATTACGGTCCGGGCTTTGTGGTGGTGAATTTAGAGTAAATTGGGTCTTTAATCATTTCTTCGATCGCGCTTTGGAGAAACTTTTGACATCTCGACAATTGATCAGCGTTTCACCTGCAAATTTGGGCCGGGCTTTTCAATTTTGTTTAGCCCCGGTGGTTCGTGTAGAGGCAGGCCATCACAGTTCTACAAGTGGTTTTCCTGTTTCGCTCCAATAACCGCGACATAAAAACGCATCGCAATTTGTGAATCATCTTGGGCTGCCAGTTGACTCGGCACACGATAGAGGCATAAACACAGAAGCAAGACGGCGCAAGAAAACAAAACACAAGCAATAAGCATTGTGGCAACGAAATAATCACGAAGAAAGGGCAAAGCTGTGTTCGTACTCGTGCTTTCACTTTTACACATATTTGGAAAAAGTCGAGCTTGCCAGTTGCCAGTTGCGATAGATATGGAAGAAAAATTTAGAAGAGGTTGCTGTCAGCTCGAAGATACAGTTAAACTTAAAAGCTTATTCGTAAGCGAAGCATGTATCTGTGTCAGAGATACTTGCTTTTGATTATGTTATTTTTGGAGTTGCAGCAACGCGCGGCACGATCTGCTGCACAATGGAATGCGTTTGTAGTCTTGTTACTAATGACCAGCTGGATGATGTCAGACTTTGTCCCTGGTGGAAAGTAAACACTTTAAAAAGACTTGCTTAAATCGTCTTGTATCACGTTGTCATTGTAATGTGTGGAAAGTTCCAAAGCTTAAATAGTAAAGTATCAAGATATCAAGATGATTTGGAAAATGTTTAGTCTCATATTTTGGTCAAAGAAAAATAACCCATTTTGACGAAAAAATTAGCAAATCAGATCAGTTTTAGCGATTTCGCCAAAACCTACTTTCCACGATGCGGTGCATCCGAGGGTAGCCAATCGTTCGATTCGTCGCAAGCTTGATCTTTGCTTGAATAGCGAAACTGAAAGCAGTGGCCTGATTACTTTTTGTCTTATTTACAGCACGGAAATGCAGTTTCCCAGGAGTACCAGCGCACGGTCAGGTTACCTTCACAAACGACTCCCTGGAGGAGGGGACAGTGGCCACGTACTCGTGCGAGAGGGGCTTCGAGCTACTCGGACCCGGTCGACGGAGATGCGAGAGAGACAACTGGGTGCCTGAAGGAGTGCCCTTCTGCGGTAAGTCTCTATGCTTATTATCTCGGTACTTTTTCTCTACTTCCCTTTTTGCGCCAGCTGCTAGGCCGACAACTGCCAACTTCCACAATTACTGATATGAAAAAACGGCGCGCAATTGTTGAAGAAACTTAATGATAAAACAATGGTGCTGAAGAGTTATTATTTTCATACTCCCGGGCTCATATTCGTGCTTTTACTAGCGCACTTGGCTTGATTGAGGTGTTGTGCGTTTGCTTAGAAAGTGAAAACTTATGATCATTCGTGATCTTTTCTCACAGATCGTTTTTATTGCTCTTGCATTGTGAGCCTTTGTGGTGCCATTTCACGCACGATACTCAGCAATTTGTCGGCGGCTCAGATCGGCTAAAAATCACAATTTTACATGCATATGAGCTCATACTCTTATGATTGCCAGTGGGAAAGTTTATGTAATTTGCCTGTTAGAGAGAATCCGAGGGAAATGGACGGCTCGGTGGTGTGCAAGGGAAAAACTTATCGAAGACAACCTTCGAGCACGCACCCACGTGATATGTTTTGAAATCGAATACGATGGGAACGAAATGCTGATTCGATTAAGCTGTCACCCGCCCATGGTTTATTGGGTTCGAGAAAGAAGAAAGCCTCAGGGTCGTTAGTCGTTAGGTAAGTGTCCACATTATTGCGTCATAATTCAAACCAATTTTTATTGATTGTGCCATCGGAAAGCGCGATCAAATGTAAAATTCCATAAAAACTACCATCACATAAATCATTTAGTTTCTCCCAGCATTCCTCGCCACTGGCTGGGTTACTGAGGCTTCTAGCAGCTACTCAAGCTAATTTGATGACGATACCCCGCAGATCGAGCGGAAAAGAGTTAAAACGCACGATCATAATTAACACACTTCTGAATGGAGATGGCGCGATAAAAAGGGCACAAATTGGGGTTTAAGGGAATTTCAGGGATTGTTTCGCGAAAACAAAAAATAAGTATTTTTCACTTTGCAGTGTTGTCAATTGTGGGTTTAGTTTAGTTTTCCTCATGAGAAAATTTCCACTGAATCCTTCTCTGGTTTGACTAATACGGTAGAAATGGCCCAAACGTGCCCCTGCTTAACAGTACCTATTTTTAACACTTTACATGACGGACTACCTTGGAATGCCCGTTCATTTCCATTCCACGCCGAGTAACCTGTTGTACATTAACGGTATCTTTATTATCCGTAACACACATACGAGCTCCAACATTCTTGCTGGTGCTGCGACTTGCTTCTGCCTGGCATGCGTTTTTAGCACACACTTGCACGCTCCAAAGTAGGTCATTGGCAAGAGCGTGGAAACAGAAGAAGACTGAGAAACAAAAAATTGCTGGAACTTGGTAGAGTCATGCGAGCAGTTGTTACATCAACCTTCTACGTTCCTCGTTCTACTGTCCGCAGTCTTCAGCTGAGACTACTAACATAATTTCCTTCTCTTCATCCTCCATAGCAGCAAAACGTACTCGATGTGTGCGAGCGACCTAGCTTCGAGTGGTCTAATTTGAATTTTATGATCTAACTTCATCGTGACTGATGATGGATCATGACTGTGACGGACTCGGACACGCAAGGCTTGATTGATTATTTAGGCACCTGCGAGACGCTTCCATTCAATAAGTTGAGAATGAAAAGAGGGTCAAGTCAGTGGAGAAATTGATTGGGGGTCAAGCACAGCTGGACTATGGGGGCTCATATAAATATGAAAATTTCCCATCAAATTAATTATTTTCTCTCGGCCCGCAGTGCACACCCACACTAATCGAAGCCAAAGATCATTGGCTTTTATCGTGCATCAATCTCGCACCTCGGTGTCACTGTTACTGTCTTCTCATTGAAATTGCTACCTACGGCTGCGACTCGCAATTGATACAAAGCATGCGTGTATGTCGTGTGATAGTGTTTGGGGCGAAATAAAAGTGATTATCATTATGACATGGAACTCAAAAATTATAGAGCCTACTTTCTTTCATGAAGCGCTATGAAGAGACGAAGAAGCGGCAGAATACAATGAAAAGAGAAAGTTGACGTTGAAGTGCTTCTATTCCGCGGAGAACCTTTTGTCTGAGTCGGTAATACGATACATAATTTTGGTTATATTCTTCAGACAAATATGGCCTTATAATTCCAAATAAATATATTCATGTCCTAAAGGACGGCCAAAAATATACAACAAAATATTTCACCAAGTCTTTCCAAATGCTTGTATATATGAGCCAAAGCCAACAGATTCGAAGTTGGGGTTATGGCGGTCATCGCAAAAACCCGTTCAGAGTTCATTCCACCGCAATTCGGAGAAGCACCGTGCCGATACGTCTTCGTCATATGCCAGTTCTCGTTAGCATTTGCCATATATACTGAAAGATGCAGCCGCAGTGAAAGTAATGAACATGTTTACGGCTACGGATGCTCTTGGAATATCAAAGCGAGCACGATATCGCGTCATGAATGACGAAGACAAATATTCGGTCGGCTACAAGGGAATGTCTTGCTTGGCGCGCAGCGAAGTGAAAACAAGCAAAGTGAAAATAATATTTCATTAAGCCACATGCCAAACAACAGTGAACTGAAACAACCACAAAAGTTGAATGGGCATATACGAGGAGGTCTTTGCCCCAATAAATGTATGCGCCGCAGTAAATAAAAATAACTCAACTCAGTGGAAGGAGAAAGAGAGAGGGGCAGGACCGACGATAAACCACGTGAGCTTGGAATTCCGCAACGATGATGAACGCTTGCGCTCGCATCTCCAGTAGTGACTCGTCCCATGAGAACAAATCAGATCCCAGTAGGCTGACGCTAATCTGACAAATGGATTCGGTTTCGGAGATGTCGGCTTCCGTTGATGGATTCGACCAGAACCAATTTACAGAGTCACTCAAGAGCGTTCTCGTGGCTCGCAACGAGCTGTCCCTGGTGCAGTCGAGTTTGCGAGGCAAAATAACTAGTGTACTCAAGAACGGCTCAAGACCTTCAAATCTGTCCAAGTCTATGATCGAGGGTCTTCTGGAAAAGCTCATAATGGAATACTTTGAGTGGCACGGCTTTAGGTACTCGTTTGAGGTTTTTTGTGCTGATGTAGGAGTCACACCTGGGTTTAAAACTTGCGACTTCAAGCTTTTGAGGAACTTAAAGGGTAACCCAGACTTTCCAATCCTACTCAATCTTATCCTGAACTTGCTCGTAGAAAGCAAATATGATGAATAAATTCTACTTTCGATTTTAAAGACTCTCGTTTCCCTCCACGAACGTGGGAAAGAAGTTTTCTTAGACGTTCACGCGAGCGTCGGAGTTGAAATAAAGAAACAGCCGTAATCATCTTTCTTTTGACTTGTTACCTCGTTACATTTTTAATTTTACTTGCGCGCCTCCAGTTAATTAATTTATATGGGCATATAGAAGCATGGTTTTTCTAGCTCAAGCGGTGCGTAGTTTTTGTGGTTTTGGGAAAATTGCATTTTCTTGTATTGTTACCGCACTTTCTGAACTTGAGCTTGCTTTCTAATAAACTTTTCGTCATTTTTTTCAGTTCTCAATGTTGCTGCTGGCAAAGCACCCATGCAAATTTCCACAGAGGGCACGGGTATTCCGCAGAAGGCCATCGACGGCTCCACCTCAGCCTTCTTTGCTCCCGACACATGTTCGCTTACGAAGCCAGAGCGTGTCCCCTGGTGGTACGTAAACTTGCTCGAGCCCTACATGGTCCAATTAGTTCGGCTTGACTTCGGGAAATCATGTTGTGGTAAGTGCTAGAGAGTCGCGTTTTCACAAGGTATCATCATCTATTATCATCGCATTATTTCTACAACAAAGTACTCAAATACAAGTCCATAATGATAATCCAATTAATTTAATTTGATTTGCATAAACTCGTAATTTCTTGCCTTCCTCCGATTCGATCTACAACACCTCCCGTACTCGAACTTTCACTTCTTGTCTCTCATCAACTTACATACCTAATCTCGCAGCGAATGACGTCAATGTGTATTGAGGCACTTTTTCTTTAGAATAATGTTCTTCATTATTCTATGTTCATTTTTTGCGACGCGCAATGTAATCTTAGAAAAAGAAAGAGACAGATGAAAGTGGTGCAAGAATTGTTTCCACGTTCTTTGCGTCTTTCACTTTTATTGCGATTCATTACTGAAAATAGTAGGAGGAAGCGAGAAGTAATGGTTTAATGAAAGTTTTGTACAAAAGACTTGAGCGCCGGACAAGCGACGAACCCGTAATTATTCAAATGAGGTAATCTTTGTCTCCATCAAGCTAATTAATTTCAACTTTTCATACACATTCATGTTCACGAGCCCTCTGAGAGATCAGTTCCAAGAAGTTTCGTGACTTGCACCGGTTAGAAAGTTGCCATTTGAAGATTTGCGGCACTGCAGTGCAAGTGCATGTAACAACGCGGAACTGGACGGAAGGAAGGACGGCTTATTACCTCAATAAACTTACATTTTTGCTACTCAAGTCATCAGATTGATGATGAAACATCGCGGCGTCAATATGCGGAACATTAAAGTTACCATAATTGATTTTTTTCACCTATTTCTGCTTAGGAAACGGCAAGCCTGCAACGATTGTCGTACGCGTTGGCAATAACCGGCCGGATCTCGGAACTAACCCCATCTGCAACCGATTTACGGGTGTCTTAGAGGAAGGCCAACCCCTTTTTTTGCCCTGCAACCCTCCTATGCCTGGCGCTTTTGTATCAGTACATCTGGAAAACTCCGTCCCTAGTCCGCTCTCGATCTGCGAGGCCTTTGTTTACACCGATCAGGCGCTTCCTATCGAGAGATGCCCAGTTTTTCGTGATCAGCCCCCGGGGTCCTCCGCCTCCTACAATGGGAAGTGCTACATCTTCTACAACCGACAACCCCTGACCCTACGCAACGCCATGGAATTCTGCCGATCCCGTGGAGGTACTCTTATCAATGAGAGCAACCCAGCGCTCCAGGGATTCATCAGTTGGGAACTCTGGAGACGCCACAGAAGCGACAGCAACTCTCAGTACTGGATGGGAGCCGTGAGAGACGCAAAAGACCGCGGTGTCTGGAAATGGCTGAACGGCGAGGAGATCTCTGTGTCGTTCTGGAATCTGCCGGGTGGAGACGAGGACTGCGCGAGGTATGACGGGGCAAAAGGTTGGCTCTGGAGCGACACCAATTGCAACCTCCAGCTCAATTACATTTGTCAGCATCGTAAGTCTTGAATTTTGACATTTCAGTTTCCGGTAGTCTTGAAATGATTGTCTCTTATAGAACCAAAGTCCTGTGGAAGGCCGGAGCAGCCCCCGAACTCCACCATGCTGGCTCCTAGTGGCTACCAAGTGGGCTCGTCAGTCGACTATGGCTGCGACGAAGGCCATCTTCTCATCGGGCCGTCTCAAAGAACATGTCTAGAAACTGGCTTCTACGATGAGTTCCCACCAGTTTGCAAATGTAAGCCTTCTTTGCAACAGTACTTTTGCACATCATTGTGATTTTTTTAAACCCACGGTTATCAATTTGCAGTTATCGAGTGCGGCCTCCCCGCCTCCATCCCTCACGGTACCTACGAACTAATAAACGGATCTGTGGCGTACCTCAGCACTGTCATCTACAAGTGTGCCGAGGGATACGAGATGGTAGGGCGTGCCATGCTGACATGTGACATAGACGAGAGATGGAACGGCCCTCCTCCACGCTGCGAGCCTCTCCAGTGCGAGTCACTACCCGAGACGTACCGCGGGGGGAAGATCTTCATGCCGAATGGAACGTTCTTTAACATGCGAGCTGAGCTGGTATGTCCGCGCGGCTACCGCATTGAGGGACCAAGGTTTATTCGGTGTACTAGTACGGGCCAATGGAGTGAGCCCTTCTTGGGATGCAAAGGTGAGAAACATATTCATTCAGAGCCCACTTCTGAACACGAAACACCAGCAGAAGACGTCCCGGTTGCGGCTTCAACCACTTCGATTCCAGTCACTCAATTCACAAGACCAAGAAGCCCGTCCCCCTCGAGCACTTTACTCCCTCCGACACGTCGTCCAGTCACAACCTTCTCGACTGTCTCACAATCGACACCCAGACCTTTCAGCACCTCGACCACCATTTCCAAATACAGCCGACTGCCGTCCTCCGTGGGGTCTACGGCGGCTCCCCCGTCTCCATTTGCACCTACAATCACAGTTCACGGAAACAAGGGCATTACAAACAAAGAACCAGGTACTTCTGGGACTCAACTCTCCCCTTGTCTTCTCATATAACTTTTATTCTTTTATCAGGACCGAGTGAAGGCAAAGGAGCTCCAACTCTCATCACACCGCCTCCCAAAGTCGTTAGTATTCGCCCATCTTCTGTGGAAACAACAACAAAAAGCGTCCAAAACGTCATTCAGTCGGCGCATCCGCAGGACAACGAGATCGCTGGAAGCGTCAATATTCGACAGGACCAGAGCCCGAACGTCAACGTGCCTTTCTCGGTGGAGAACGAGCAGCAGTCCAAGGAGGGTGGAGGAAATGGAAACGCTCGCCTCAATCTGGGAGCTGTCATTGCTCTGGGAGCCTTTGGTGGCTTTGTGTTTTTAGCAGCAATAATTACTACGATCGTCATTTTGGTGAGGAGGTAAGAGGGTGACTGAACTTTTAATCAAGGAACTCGTTTGGGCGCTTAGTACTTCAACCACAGCTTTCAATTTACTTTTATCGCTCATTTGCTCGCTAATGAACGGATTGTTTTTTTTTTTTTGCCGGGCACACTTTAAGTTTTAGTCGAGAGTAATTAATCAGCTTAATCGGCCAAGCGTGGGGACCGAACTTAAATAGGGTTGCCAAACATACCTGAACTTAATTGTTTTGTCTTAAAATTTAGTTAGAGAGCATAATTTTTGGCAACTCTATAGCTTCAATCGACCTCTCACGAATAGAAAGCCAAAAAAGTATTGCGGCTGTTTGACACTTGCTTTTTGTTCACAATTATATGGTTAATCCTTTTTTGCTGTCGTTTTGCAAACTTCCAATTCGCACCTTCATTCACTTCCTACTCGTGCTTGTCGATTTACAGCCGGAATGTCATTTACCTAATAACTTGAGTCGCATTCCTTCCGCTGTTTTGCACATTATAACGATTCCATTTACCTGATATTGAATTATAATTTTGAGTTTGGACAACGATGTGAATCACAAATGTGAAATCTGATAAAGTTGTGCTAAGCGCGGTAATCGATGGTCACGTTTGAACTTTTCAAAGCATTAGCTTTTGCCACTTTCACATTTTGTTTATCGAGTAGAAGGTAAACAGTCAGAATGGTCAACAGTATTTAATTCTTCTTTTGAGGGGCTCCGCTTACGGTTTGGGTGTTTTTTTTGCTACAATAACTTGGAACTAGCGCGAGGGCACATGATTCTTAGACGATACTTAGTAGGCACTTGTAGAACTCAAACTTGCACCTTGAGGCTTAGTAAATCGATTTTGGACCCAGACGGCTCACGGTGGATAATCGCGGCACTTTTGCGTTTGGCAGCAATCACATTTGACTCAACTTTGCGCTCTAGATGTCGATGCATCAAATCACGAACAACATGACTTTGAACACATTATGAAATACAGTATCTCTCGACAGTTCCTCCCATCCACACCGGCGCAAGATGGCACATCACCATCCGCCACCACCATCTTCGAAACATTTTTCATGCCACAAAGATCATATGCCTTCGCGTTGGTACACCGTGTTAGCGCTACCGTTCCCGGACCAGCGTTTGGGCCGACGTGAAATTTGCTCCTCATCTTTCGGAAGACATTACCCTTCATCTGCGCGTGCCGGATACTTTAGTAATCCGTCATTATGAGTCGAGGAGTCACCCATGCATGCGTGCCATATCCATAATTACTGTACATTAGATACAAAAATGTAAGAATCTCTTCCTTCAGTGCACTCTCAGACTCTCTGCACCGTCTCTGTCCTCCGCTCTAAGTAACTCGAAGAATGCCCTACCATACATATAATATTTCACTATCCTTACACTGGCCTAAAGAGTCCCGATCTCGTTCCAGAAACCGGACCACTCAACACTATCGCCACCGCGCTTCCCCTGACTGCAACACCGTGGCGTCTTTCGACAGCTCTAGCTCAGAATCGCGGAACGGCCTCAATAGGTAACATCCCTTGTGCCTACCATAGCGAGTTTTTAATTTTTCTTTGACTCCCTAAAGCAGATATTACCGACAAGCATGGCAAGACCTCCATGAATCCACCTCAAAGCAACATAATGGACTTCGCCGAAAAGACACAATGGACCAACCTAACTTGGCGCGCTCTAGGGATGAACGAAACCGCGACACGGACAGGTCAAGGGACTACACTAGGGACGGGATGGGGCTTCGAGATGGCAGTGAGATGATGGTTTCTGACGTCTGCGTTAAGGGTGAGCGATTTTTAACATAATGCAATCCCCTGAACTTCATGAATGACAATTTACAGGCGAGAAAAAGCGCCATCACCACCACCACCATAAAAGTAATCATCGAAACGGTGACTTCCGGGACTCAAACATGCTGGGAAACGGGCGACGCCACTATTGACACCGCCCCTCTATGGTCATCACTATCAAAGTTGAAGAATAATTTATCTTTGGCTCCTCCCAGGCCACGGAATTATTTATTCACCCCATTAGCTCATTTCTATCTGCACTGAAAGAAATTTTACCGTCTCTCGCGCACTCTCGTGGCTCCGTTTCGTTTGATAGTGATCCAATAGAGGCTGGCTCTGACTCACACATCTGTCTATTGCTTTCCTAGAATTTCTTTCAGTGAATTTAGATTTTTAGTGCGTAGATTTAGTGCGTAAGCTCGTCGAAGTACTTGATATAATTGCATATTCAGGAAGAGAGACCCAAACCCAATAAACGCGTTGCAATAATCAATCGAGTCCTAGGTTAATGTGAATTTTGTATAAAACTAGCAAAAAGAAGAAATGTTATTTGTTAACCCCATTACATTATACAGAGGTTTGAAGGTTTCTCGTAGGATTCAAAGCGCTCCTCTTTCTTCTCTCTCTCTCTCTTTCTTTATCACTCACTACCTTTAAAGCTAAAGTGCATTTAGTGCCATTAAGGCAAGAATTATACATATTAGATATCGTCATTTCGGGAACCACTCGATTATTTTAACGAGTTTTCTGTTACTTTGCATCAGAAAATTACGAAACTATGAACACAAACATCGATCAGTTACTAGATTTAAGTCAGACACGTACTACATAGATATGATTTATGTTCATACAAAAATTCAATAAAACTAGAATGTACAAAAATACTTCATTTATTCATTCATTCATTCAGTAACTCATCTGGCTCCGCTTTAAGAATCGCCAGTTTTCCCGATGAAGCTCCACAGAATAGCCAGTGCAGCATTCGTTCCTCCGCGTCTTCAGGGTAGATCTCTGTAATTGAATAAATTAGGCTCATACTTTCAAAAATAACACGAACCCTTCACTATGTTGCAGAACACTGATTGCTTCAGCGTCAGTTTGCCCTCCTTGACCCTGGATTTTGAGTAAAACCGTCGAAAATGGGCTTTGGTAAAAAAGGAAGAAAGGGCATCGTCAACTGTTGGCCAGATCCGCTTTGTTTTCTTTTCGGCCATATCTCTCTTAAACTTTTCGCGATTCTTTTTTATTGAATCTTCGAATAGCTCAACAGCGCTTCTTCTTGGAGTGGCTGCATGACTCCGCGGATCTTCACTTGTGGAAGCTCCGGTTAAGTGTGTCAGCCGCTGATTCGAGATATCCAATTGCTGCTTCATCAGAAATGCAACTTCCCGCAATTCTTTAATTTCCTGATCCTTTTTCTCCTCCAGCATCTGCTTGATCTCCCGCATTTCCGTCAGAGCTTCTGAAGCCATTTTAAAACAGAGGAATCTCTGTGTCGCCGGCTGTAGGTTGAAGAATTCTTCTGCCGTAAGTCCTTCCATGTCGATGACCTGATTTGTCTGCTCCTCTTCTTCCAGGTATTCCATTGGCATCGACTCGAACTCGTCTGAAAAGTTCAAACCTTGAAATTAAGTTTCTCAAAATATGGCTGCTTCTCTTACTCTTATCCTGCATTTGTGCTTTCATTAGGTTTTGGACAACAGTTGCTGTGTCTGTGAGGTTTTGTATTTGCTCTGCCATCACAATTTGGACTTCTTGGGGCTGGTATTCCGACATTTTCTTTACAGTTCTCCACACTCCACTATCTCCTGTTCCCAAGAGTGAACACTGAACTTAACAAGTCATCCGTGCTCGAGTTAAAGAGCCCTTAAGAATTTTTAAAAATAACTTGAACTCGCATCCAAACCAAAATATTTTGACTTTTCTCGAAATTCTACACTAGATAGCGCTCAAATCAGTTCAAAATTCTTTATATTTCGACAGTTGGTTCAATAAATAACTAAATTAGTTCTCAATTTGTCTATCGCCAAATAACAGTGATCTCGTGATCTTTCTGAATGTCTTCTTCTATCATCTGGGGACAGAGAGTCGTGAGGCAACAGATCTCATCCACACTCATCTGACCGGTGTAGTAGCACTGTCTTCCTTCTGGTGACTTCCCCGTATAAACGGGGTATTTGTTGATGGCGCGGATCAGCCTGTGCTGCAGACCAAAAGTCACGAGTCTTCTCTCGTCGATATTGGCCTCGCGTGGATTGTATCTTTGACAGACACTCTTGAGGGAGACACCATGGTGCATCGAGGCGTAAATCTGCATTATTTTACACAAGGGCGGAATTGGGGAACCGGCGTCCAAAGTAACGTAGGCCTGACACTCTGAAGCAAAAGTAGGATTCTTTGTGAGTTTCTGGAGATCTCTGGTGCAGTTGTAAACGTTGCTGTACTTGAGAAGCGGGAGAAGTCCCAGAATGTCGTGGTATACAAGGTTTTGAATGCACGACTTCGCTAAAGTGATATTCACATTGGCCTTCACGGCGATGCTACCGACATGCGAGACGCCGTTGATATGCGGGAGGATTTGTTGTGTCGTCAGATCCCAGTTTTCTATCGGAATTTCCTCGAAAACACTTGAAGTGATATGAGGAACTAAGTGAGAACTAACTTTTGGTGGATCTTCTGGAACGTTCACGAGCTTTAAAAATATCGTCATCTCATCCTCGACGAACTTTGTGAAGCCTTGCGTGTTGAGGTCGTGCAAGATGCGACTCAGAAAGTCTTGTAGCTTGTCTTTGTTCTCATCGTTCGAGAGGAAGTTGTTCTCGTGCTCCATCAAAATCAAATACTCGCTAAGCTTTTGCACGATTGGCTCATACTGGACTGTCCTACGGTTGGCCTCGCACACAAAGCATAGGTTAAAGTAGTACGCGTTCCGCGGGTACTTCTGAGAATCAATCTTAACCGGGTACCCAAGAATTTTTTTGTCGAGGACGTTTCTGCAACAAAAACTTCTAATTTTGGGGATGAGAAGATTATTACAAGCTTACACAGTCAAAATACAGCGCTGAAGCTGTGGCTTTGGGATAATGTAACCCGTAATGGCATGAAAGTGCTCCTTCGAAATAAAATTAGAGGGGCTCTGAGACCTGATTTTGGAGCCATGAACGTCGTGAAACTCGCTCAAGAATATCGCCTTCAACGGCCCTGCAGGGCTGACGAAGTGCTTATCTGCTTCTAATGACAACATATTTTACTATGGCCACTTTCATCTGGGATCTATTAGATCTATTAGATGCAAATTAAATGTCTCAAAAAAACAAACTGATTAAGATAATCTCCGCTTGGAACAGCACTTTGGTTCCTGACTGGTCCATAAAGAAACCTCACACGATCCAAAAGTGAATACAGCGAAAGAAAAAAATAATAGACATTATAAATAAATAACAATCTTGTTTAATTTTTATTAATTCCCTCATTATCGAACATTACTAGGTTAATTCTGCACCTTATTATGTCCCTCAGTGTTTAAGTTCAGCATTGTAAGTGAAAATTTCATTTGAAAATTCTGAAAATCAGCAAAAATCAAATAAACAAAACCTCGCCCGAGATTGGTGGGACAAAAATTTTCAAAAGGTCTGCAAACTCATTATTATAAAACAATTATATCGTCATGCCTCATTTTATGAAACGAGTTGTCTACATAGTGCAGCAGCGACTGAATGCATGGTTTTGGGATTTGGGAAGATCGAGGTTTCCTAGCTCCTTAACTTATATTGATGATTCATCGAGTTCTGTATTGTATGTTGAAGTCTGAAGTACTGAAGTGCACACAACAAAGAATGCAATGGAGTCATATTGCTATCAGTCGTGATCTAAGAGTTGATTAATTAATGCTGAAAGTCTAATCGTTTTGCAGATTTCGTTGTTTAATCGACAATGGAGAGCAGACCTGTTCCGGCTCCTCGTCGACGAAAAAGCACGGACCAAGTGGATCACTTAGTGCTCTCAAGCTACGAAAACGTTGACCCAAAAGTGCGAGAATCTAAAGCCAAAGTAGAATCGTACGAGAACGTGGTTCTCGATGAATCAAAATTTGTTCCGAGACCAGCTCCTCGTCGGAAAGTGTCGGGCCCAACCTCTCTGACGGAGGGGTCGAAGCTGATTTTGGAAGGGTCGAGTTCAGTGGAGAAGTTGCCAAAAGAGACAGATGCGGAGTCAAACGAAATTATGACAAAAAAATCCTTAAAGGAAATCAAGAATGAGATTCGTGATAAAGAAAACAACATTAAGGCTGAAGAAACGAATGACAAGACACTGCCCAGGTCTACGGGAGCCATTAGAAAGGCGCCACAGACTCCACAGGACATCGAAAAGACACGTAAACTGGAGAAGGAGAAAAAAGAGAGACGAAATAGCTCGCACTCGACCACCAGTGGATGCAGTGGGGACAGCAGTTCCTTCAAGACCGCGTCTCCCAAGTAAGAAAACTTCTTCTCACATTCTCATCTTATATTAATGAATCAGAGGACTTTCTTGTATTACGAAGCTATTTATTAATTATGTAGGTACATTCAATGAAACAAAACGTGCGAAGCTAAAAGTTTTCCTTGTTCTCCTCGGAAATGGCGGTTAAGCTGAGAATTTGTGACAAGTGGGGGTCCGAAAGGTTCTTCCTCTCAGTGACGCAGTCCTTGAACGGGGTCGAATTGATAACTATCATTGAGTTCTCCGTTAGCGATTCGTTAAGCATTGAGCAGTCCGGATCAAGCTAAAATGAAAATTTCATCAAAAATAATTTCTAAGACTCGCGAAATTTTTTACTTCAGTCACAGTGGTGTCGGCAGAGTTATACTCGAGCCTAAAGTTCCGCACAATGTGCTCGTGAGGAGACGTCTGAGCCAAGTCACGCACAATCTTGTACTCTTTCCGGCCCGGCGTATCCCCCGTGGCAACGTAAGTCTTCACCTCTTTGCGACGGAAGGTCTCGGTGCTGTCCGAGGTACAGCGAATATGTGTCTGAAGATCTGCAGTGGCAGAACTGGCAAGCTTCTTAGCCGTCGAAACAAGGCTCTCAGCGTTCGTGACGTGGTTAGTTGTCTTGTTTTTGACCTTTTCAATCACGGAATTCAGGTGTTTAAGAGACTTGCTAATCTCCATGTTGGAATTTTCGTTGGTTTTCTTTGCTTTTTTCAGATTCTCCTCCAACTGAGACCCCATTTGGTTCAAAAGTGACCTATTTTGTTTAACGAATTCATTCGTCTCACTTTCTACCGATAACTTGAGGGCTCCCAAACCTGAAATAACTTTTGTTACGTTGCGCTCCGACGTTCCTCGCATATCATCCATCTCAGTAACCATGTTTGCGTTCAACTCTTCATGCTCCTTGACGTCGTTTGATGCCACAAACTTGTCAACACAGACGTGGGCGGCCTTTGTTTCCTGCGTCAGGATGCTCTTGTGATCTTGAATCTTTCCGAAGTGCGGCACCAGGCTGTTGAAGTTGTCCTGAATTTTGGAAAAGAGTTCGTTGACGGATTTCTGTTCGGCCTCAATCGATTCTGCGTGGTTCAAGACGGCGTTCAGTTTGAGTTTAAGTTCAGCAGTGAAGACCTGAAACTGCTCGTCTCTTGCACGTACGTTCTCTATGATCACTTGCTGTGTGGCCGACATGTGTTCCAGCTGCTTTTCGAATGTCTCCAGACCGAACTCTATAATATGCTGGATTCCGGTTGCCTTTTCTTGCGCCTGCTTGACAATTTCTTCATGGAACTTCTTTCCATCAGAGAAGGCTGTTTGGACATCATTCTGCATAGCTGTTTGGGCTTCTAAAATCTGTTCTTGCAAGGTCTTTTGGCCTTCATTATTAAAAGTGTGGGCAAGTTTCAGCACCTCCAAAAACTCCTGGATCAACGAAATGTTGTCTTGCGAGAAGTTTTTGATTTCTGAACTGATCATTTTACTTTTAGCACTATAATTTTCGCCAAACTGAGCCAGGGTCTCGTGCATGAGAGTCAAGTCGCGCTGCAGCTGCTCCGAGAACGAGAAGCAGCTGGACTCAAGACGTTTTTCGGCGCAAATACGTCGGTCAATGGTGTCGTGGAGCTTGGAAGAATCCTTAGACGCTTGCTCGGCGGCACTGATGAGATCTCGAGCCTGGCTGGTGAGAGCCTCCTCAGTTCGCATGTGGTGGCTTAGCACTATCTTTTTTTCTTCGTACCGCTTCTTTGCACGCTTTAGATTTCGTCTCTTAATCTCCAGGTCCGCCTCCGTGGTTCTTAGTATTGCGTCAGTTCGAACCAGTTCCTCCGTTCTTTCGATTAAATTGTAGCTTACCTCGTCAAAGAGTCGCGTCTGCTTTGCCAGCTCCTCTTTCAGTGCCTTAATTTTATCCTGCTTCTCTGTTAGCTCTTTGTTGGAGCTCTCGATCTTAAAAACCATGTCGTCGTACGTTTCAGTGGCCAAATAAACACCATTTTTGTCTCTTGCGGCCATCAGGTCCCGCTTCAGCTTGTCGATTTCCTCTGTGTACTCCTTTAAAACCGTCTTTTTCGTTAACCGCTGGTTGATCTCAGGCTTATTTTGTATGTTTTTTGCGCGATGAGCATAGTCAAGAGTACTCAAAGTCTCCTCTAAGTCCTTGTGGCCGGGCGAGATTGTCGCAATAATAGACGTCTTAGTGCGTCCTCCTAGGGACTCCTGTAGCAAACGAGTGAGTTTCGACTCGCGATATGGAACATGCGGAGTCTTCTCGACGAGAGCAGTGATCACACGTCCTAGCGTGAGCAAGCTC
The DNA here is from genome assembly GCA_963930915.1 of Forcipomyia taiwana. Lineage (NCBI taxonomy): Eukaryota > Metazoa > Arthropoda > Insecta > Diptera > Ceratopogonidae > Forcipomyia > Forcipomyia taiwana. Next base: position 184,147 of record CAWVOI010000038.1, read on the forward strand.
TGGTTGATGTTGACAGTCTCTCGAGTTCTGATACCTTTTTCGTTTCCGGCTTTGGAGATGTTCTCGCTCCCCGCCAAATCCACCAGATTAAGCTTTCCGATCTTCAGCATCTCCTCGCCTTCAATGCCGTTTTCTCGGATATGCACCAAAATGCTGAATACCGTGTGGGAGCGCGAAGATTGCGCGTTCATGAGAGTTGAAGCGGTACGACGGCGGTCTTGACCCTTTGCTAGCAGCTTGTAGACGTCATCCTTGTTGTGAACTGGGATTTCTTCGAGCCCCTGAACGATCACCGACCCCTTTTTAGCGCTGTCGTCGAAGATCCTGATCTTCACTGAGTCATCAGTTGAGAGTAAGTCGCATAGCTCTTCGTTGTAGAGCTCCAAGTACGAGACTCGCATCGAGAACTCCATGTCAAGGGCTCTGAGTTCGTCAAACAGGTGGCTGAGAGCTCGCGGTATTATTCCAATTGGACCATCCTAAATGATTCTAGTTGGAGTTTGGGTCAAACAAAAGAAAAAAATTACTTACGTCCTCCCAAGATAGTCCCAGTTCTGGAGCCTCTTCACCCACCATCGTGAAGGTTTTGCCCGTTCCAGTTTGGCCATATGCAAAAACTGTGCAATTGTAGCCGGCCAACACCTCGTCTATCAACGGTGCTACCACAGTCGAGTAAACTTCATGCTGAAATTTATGAACTTTTGGAATTCAGTAAAAACGCCAAACCTCTTACTTGCTCCGAGTCCGGTCCAAACGCTTTGTCGAAGGTAAATTTTTTTGTTGTTTTGGTGTCCAGGAGCTGTCTGGCGATGACCTCCTTGCTATTAGGAACCTCCACAACCTCCATGGAACGAATGCCCCGTTCTCGGGCGTTCGTTGGACGAACTCGCACGTAAACTTGAATGTTTTGGTTGGCGTTCATTGGTTTTTTATTTGTTCCACTCGCATTCATGGTAAAGGCACTAATGTCAACAGGTTTTGTTATAAATGAAGGGATGAGAGCTGAATATCGTGAAAAACAGTGTTAGCAGTTAAATGCGCTGAAAAGTCGTTAAAAGTTTTTGAGTTCGCTTGTCTTGCGTTCAGGCTAGCTTGCGTCAATTCCTTTATTTGCGTTCCGCATACCATTTTGGTAACTCAAGTATAATTAATTTATTTCTTTCAGAGAAATTCTTAAGTCCCTTGGAGAGTCCATCAGTGAGCGAATTACGACAAGCCGAAAATCAGCAGTTCATAAAGTAGAAAAGAGCATATCGAACTCGCGCGACAAGGTCGAGTCATGGACATTGGAAAAGACGAAAAAAGCCCAGAAGCAGCTCAAGAAACTGACTCCAGTGCCGTTCATGAAGTCTTCCTCAAAGAAACAGACGGGTTCCTTGGACATCGACAACAATCGAAGAACTCTACCGGCTAATCATGAACTATTCAAGGATCTTTCGTTCACAAGTCCAATGAAGAGCTCAAATCTGAGTGGCGTCGAGGATTTGTCGAGGCTCAGCATGTATGAGGTACCCAAGAAGCAGAACATAGACCGTCTTCCATCGTATGACGATGTCGTGAAAGAAACCAATACCAAATTGCATTTCAAGCGGAACAATCTGATGACTAAAAGTCTCACCAACAGATCGTCCATAAGCACAAAATTTGTGCGAAATCTAAGCGAAAACGATCTTCGTGAGGAGGGTAATACAAGCACGTCATCCATAGAGAGTATCCCGCCCCCGCAGTTTCCAGCACCGGTTTTCGACGAAGCAATCTACGGAAAGATTAAGAAGCTTCAAGAGCTACAGGACAGCGACGATGATGTGGTTTTGCGATCCCACGAGGACACTTTCGATTCCAACCGAGGCACCTTTGACATTGATGAGGAGACCCAGTCTATCAAGTCTACTTTGACAAATGACAAGTGTGAATCGTGGTCTTACATGGACCAGGCAGCGATGCTGGAGGAGGAAACGAGTTCGCCGGAGCCAGTTTACGCGAACAGTGATGCACAAGGGGAGGTCTACGAGATGATGAGTGACATGAAGACCAATTTGCTGACTCCCCAGCCTCTAGAAGATGCGATTCTGCGACCACATTTGGAGGAAGCGTCCTCTGGAGTGGACATTTTGAGGGAATTTGACCCTCTTACTGTAGAAGACAAGCGGAATACACTCAATATTATCGAAAATATCCTCAATGGTGATACTTACACGAACATAACCTTGCTCCACCCCATCCCAGGACAGCTCCCAATGCCGCCAGAGCGGTCTGATTCGCTTCCAGTTCCAAAAGAGCTCCCTAAGCCACCCTCAAAGAAGTCCAAAAAGAAAAATGCACCTGAGCTAGGTATGATAATTCACCAGAATATGCGTCTCAAAGCCGATTCAGTAGAGAACCTAGCCGAAAAGTATGTGGCAAAAGTCGAAGAAAAGAGTTTCAACGAGGCTGGGGTGGACTTGAGATCTCCGAAGAAGCAAACAACTCAGTGGCACGTTAATAACCTAATCGAAGAGTCGTCAAAGTTTGAAAAATCCGTAGAAATCGACCCCATAAACGTCGAGATTGGGGTCGACAAGGCAGAGAAGATTCGTAAAATCATGATACACAACATTCAAAGCGGTTCGTGTCTGGAAGAGGAGCTCCCGACGTACGACGAGGCGGTACAGAGCGAGCTCTTTCCCACCAACTTGAAGGAATCAGGTGGCTTCAAGAGCAAGTTCACAAATTTTCTCAAAATTAACCGACGCCAGAGCATGAAAAAGCCCAGCGAGGTTCGAACCCTCATAGAGATGGTACCGCGCCCCCAGATCAGTGACAAATACATTTGCCACAGCGGTAACCTCCTTAAGCTCCCATCGGGGCCACTGGAGGACATCTTAAAGGAGCTAAGTCCACGCTACGTGGACCTTCGGGAGCAGAAACTCAATGCCTACGCTGATGCTCATATGACTCAATGCAAGGAGCACTTCCCCTTAAAGTTTGTCACGAGCGTCCAGTGCATCCAGAACCACAAGTTTAACAGCGAGAGTGGCGTGGAGCTACACTGTTTTGAGATTAACGTAGCCATTCCAAAGCTCTCGCCCGATCGTCTCACCGTGAATCCCAATGCCATGCTTACGAGCAACAACTCCGGGAACTTCAAGACACAAAAGTACGGCTATATATACGGTGTTCATCGCAAGAGCGAGCGTAACAACTGGATGCAAAAGATCCTGAGCTGCTTCACGGATGTATTTCCCGACAACTACACCACTGAGTTCACGCGCGCCGGCTGGTGCTACGTCCGCAAGTCCATCAGTTCTGAATGGTCTGGGGCCTGGTTGCTTCTCTGTCGTCGTCGATTGCTCTTCTACTCCGTCAGTGACAAGGTGGTAGAGAACCTAGACCTTCGTAAGGCCCGCATGCTGAGTCTTAAAGACTCGGATGAGACAACAAACAACTTGCACATTGAAAAGGGCCCCGTGATGCTAATCGACTGTCCTCCGCATACCCTCTATCTAATCATGGATTCGTGCCGCGAAACGAAGCTTTGGAGGAGTATCGTATTGGACGCTGCCCTCTTTAATGGACCTTCACTGAAGCAGCAGCAGTTGACAAAGGATAATGTTCCAGTCATAATCGACAAGTGTATCAACTTCATTTACGCCCATGGATCCATGACTGAGGGTATCTACAGAAAGGTGGGGTCAACCACAAACGTACAGAAGCTCCTTAAACTGTTCCGACAAGACTCCTTTGATGTCCAGATGACTAGGAGCGAGTACAGTGAGCACGATGTGTCGAGCGCGCTGAAGAAGTTTATGAGAGACCTCCCCACTCCTCTCCTGGCTACCCAAGCAATGCAGTTCATTTCTATATCTGGTATGTCAAAGTTGAAGTTTTTAAGTAAGTGTCGAAAATATAAATGTTTCATATTATCCAGATATGAGATCTGAGCAGGAAAAAGTTAAGGCTTATAAAGAGCTGATGGAACGCCTTCCGAGCATCGAGTACCAGACTCTAAAGAAGATAATTGGGCACCTTCACTTCATCGAGTCTCAGAAGATCCGGAACAAAATGAGTATCGATAACCTCTCAATGATCTGGGGACCCACGCTGATACGCAACCCACAGCTCGAGGAAGTGCAATATTCCCAAAAGGAGTGTGACGTCATCAAAGACCTTATTCGGTTTTACCGAGATTTGTACCATCTAAGCACAGAGGAAGTGGTAAGGTTCTGGGTTGTAATTTTTTTTCATCACCTTAAATTTCATTTCTGTGTAGAAAAAGGAGCAAATAATGTTGCAAGTCCTTAAGAAGTACCACGAAGCAGCTGAAAATCTGTCTGATGCGGTGAAAAAGTCAGGAGATCTGCGAATCTGGATCACCATTGACCCAGACATGCCAGAAAACGAAGAGGAAAAGTCCCAGGTGTGCGTTACGTTGACCCCACTCAAGACAGTCTATGAAGTGTGTAAAGAATTGAGTGGGAAACTTCAGATCGAGGCCTTTAAGGCGACTCTTTATGAGGTCATCTTTGACTCGGAGCTCAAAAGACCCATGCACTACAATGAAAAGGTCCTAGACACCGTTGTGAGGTAATTGACTAATAAATTTTTTATATTTCTTGCTCACATTTATTTCTAGATGGACCTCCTGGCCTGAAGAAGACCGTAAGAGCAACTTCTTAGTTCTAAAGCCCATGAAGTTTCTCTACGAGGTAGAGAGGGCAATATCCGTCTTGCCTACTCTTACACCCACCAACGAGCTCCGGCACGCCGACCGCAAGTCAAAGAACTGCAAGGTGTACACGCTTGAACTAATGGATGGCAAAATTACGGTGTTGAAGAAAGAAAAGCAGGGCCTGACAAAAATCCGGGACATCAACTTAAGTCGCGTCACGACATTCATTGGCTGTGAGAGCAAAAGAGACCAATTGCGTTGGGCAATCACTCTTATAGAAAATGACTTTAAAAAGAGGTAATAGCAGTTATTTTATGTGTATACTTAATCAACAACTGAATCAATTCGCCTCTTCTGTAGGTCCAAGGACTCTCCCTTTGCGGGCCCTATAATTGGTTTCGACAGCTACCAGGACCAGATTGTTTGGTATTCCAGCATAATGCACAGCCTTTACAGGAACGACCTCATCCCAAGTCCAGAAATCATCATACCTTAGCATTTTTCTACTGCTCATTAGCATTCCTACGGATGGTCAAAAACTTCTTTTTTTTACATACATGATTCATTTGATTATATTTACCTAATGATACATTTTGTGCCTTGAATGTTGTACAATTTATACGAAAATATAGACAGATAAAACCTCAAGGTCGTTCGTTTATTTTAATTGGCACACCAGGCTCACCAATTAATTTTTTTCATAAGCGTAGATTTCTTTATTGCATAAAATAAATCAAATTATATCAGTTCTGGGTCACCTTATAATACAAATATTAGCACTAGAGAAGTGAGTATCCTTAGTTCCGTCAGTTCAAAAGTCCGGTAGCTGTTCCTCCGATGAGGTCGTTGCAGGCTCCTTGGTTTTGGGCTCTCTGCTGATGCTCGGTATGAAGAAGGCTATAAAAGCATTGACTGCAAAAAATTTAGCGTTTTCAAGATTCAGTTGACAGTTACTTTTCGATGTGAGTTACCTAAAAGCAAGCAGCTTGTCCCGATGAAAGTCCCAGTGCAGTTGATCTCAACAAAAGTCCCCGCCACAAAGGTCCCAAGAAAACTGCCCAGTCTTCCACTCATTAGCACGATACACACCGCCATAGCTCTGAACTTCGTGGGGTATAAATCAATAGTTGCAGCTACAATATCCGAGGTTAGAGCATTACTTACATAAATAATAACAATAATCAGAAACTTACCATTCACTATCGCCATGCCAAAGCCGCAGCACAAGAAGATCATGTACATAGCGGTGGCCCACTGCAGGTTATAAATGTATACGGCCAAGATTCCAGCTACCCCGGTTACAAACATGACAAAGACTAGAATGGAGAGCTTTCCCACCTTGTTGATAATAAGGCCAATCAGTGCGAAACCTGCCGCATAGACAATTTCCAAGGCCAGTGACTGCTCGAAGGTAGATAAACTCAAGTTTTGTACGCACTCGTTGGCGGTTATGTTAGTGGCGTTGTGTCCCACGACCGAAGTAGCCTCCACCACCTCGCACAATCCCACTTGCTTCCCCGGGTTGTCTTCTTGATACATAGAAATGCGGTTCAGGATGTCGGGGAAAATCATGTACATGCCATTTGAGGGAACAAAGATGCTGAACTGGAGCATACACACCACCAAAGTACGCTTCCAGTATGGCGGTCGGAATAGTGGCACCGTCTGGTCCCACATCTTGCGGAGTAACTTTGTAACGCTCTTATTGTTGTTGTGCTTGAGAGTGGACACAGTTTTTTTTACCTTCGAGATCTCCGCCTCGTCTACGATCTTCTTGACGGGGTACTTAGAAGCGTCACAGCCGCTGTTGGCAGCGTACACGCGAGCCAGGATAGAAACTGCGAGATCGTGCTTGCCCTCTGAGTACACAAATTTTGGGCTCTCGGGAAACCGGAACATGAAGATAGCCGAGATGAGAGTCGGGAGGCCGCAAACGACCATGTAGAAGCGCCAAGGCTTGTAATCAATATCGATAATTGGCACGTGGAAACTCCAATTTGCATTTAGACAGGCCCAGGCCAAAACGGGAAGCAGGACGCACCCCATTCCGAATACAGTAGAGGCTCCCATGATAGCTCGTGACCGGTTTTTCTCGGAGTGGAACTCCCCGAGATAGGCGTAGATCGTTGCTGAACCAGCAGAAACGAAAAAGCCCACCAGGAAGCGGGCGATAAGTAGGAGGTAGAAGTTGTTCAGTAAACTTGAGATGAACGAGCAGGTGAAGGCGATGAAGAGCGCGGGATAGATCATCCTTCTTCTCCCTCGAGTGTCAGCGAGAAAGCCCCACAAATGGGAGCTGGAGATGATTCCTGAAAGACAAGTTGTTTACTCAAAGAGGGGCGCGATAAAGACAAATATGATGTAAGATTGCTAAGAGACATAATCAGCGAAAAATAACGATGACAGGAATCTTAACACAATTAATACATAGTGGATTATACTATGTATTTGCACAACTTACCTCCAAAAGCCACGGCACCCAGAGCCCCTCGCTGCTTGTTGTCGAGCTTCAGGTCGCAGGTGGCGATGGGTAGCACGAACGAAATCCCGAGGGTCTCCAGAAGAACCTGAGGAAAAACTCTGTAATACTGACCTTCGAGCCTTTTGGAACTTACGGTCGTAAGAATGAGCCCGCTCACGAATATCACGACGATATTAAACCTCCCAAACCTCGTTAGGGCCACTGCCTCATCTAGCTTGTGCACTTCTTGAATCACCGTCCCGTACTCCGGAATCTTCGTCTTCGGCCCGTCGGGCTTGATATTGTTGTTCTGGCACATTCTTTCTCTTCTCACTGATCTCGCAACTCGCTAAGAAAGTTCACATTTGTTGCGTCCTCACTCCCGACTGAATGCTGGGCTGATCTTCCGCAACTCAAATTTATAAGATCTTAGATGTGTCTTTATCTTATCTAGTAGGTATCCAGATATTGCACGGCACTCGATTTTTTCAGACGGTACTTGGCGGTTGGTTTCACACTAACGGCGGGTTCGTCTTCTAGGTCTCGTGGACTTGTAGTGATTTATTACTGAATTTCCATCAATCATACGTACAGTTCACTCCTAAACTGAATGGTCTGAAGTGCAAAGCGTATTTGTGTGAAAATTCAGTGGCAAGTTTCTTCAAAACAACACAATTTTTGATAAGTTTTTGTGCTCTGATGAGGTCGCTAAAAATAAGACTGTCATGGGACTTGCTTGATCCTCGCGCGCTCCCAATCGACTGACTCTCCTGAACATTTTCGACAAGCATCGATTTGATTGTTTCAATAGATTAATTAATTAAATGAAACTTGAATGAAGCAGAATGAATCAAGTGAAATGCTCACGGCTCTGAGATTCTGGAAATGAAAATGCGTCGATGTAATTATATATACGACACTCTATCATAGTCTTGCGTTGCTTGTTGTTGATTCATCTTCAATGCCGTCAACTGAGCGTTCTATTTCTGAATAGCTTTGACCATGTTACTTAGTGGAGGGAGTTTTTGGGACTCTGACGCGTGTCATGATTGGTGATCAAGGGCCTTCAACCTATCGAGAGTCCTACATAGTGTTTTCAAAACAATATTACAAAGACTCACTCCCCACCAATCATGGGAGCGCCTCGCAACACACCTAAATTCTTATCACTTGGGCTGTGACGACATTTCTTGGGTCAACGTAAAGCTGAAGGTTGCTCAGATTATTTTTTGTCTCAATTCTTTCTCAACCAAAAGTCTGTTTGTCGGTTGCTGGACTTCCTCTTGTCTGTAGCATTGTGGGCTTTAGAAAGGTTTTTTTTAATCTCTTAGTAAACAACATCTGGCAGGTGTTTTCCGACTTTCCTCATTCCACAGTTTCTGTGGCTTATCTCTTAAGGTGCTGACTAATTGGGAATTTAGGAAGTCGCCTCGTAAAAAAAGGCAATCAGATCTGGACGTAAAAATTTATTAAACACTAGGCATAAGTCGAGATATCCGCATGACTGATGTATTGGGGTGAGACAAAGTATTTCCGCCGCTCCTCTGGGCTCCTGGTGGGAAACGCCGTCGTTGTCTCTGACTTTGTTTCTGGTGAGTCAACTGACTGCAAAAGAGATAAGCCTTGTCAGATTTATAGTTCAGATATTTCGAAATTAACCAAGTTACTATTCTTGGAGATGTAAAAGCAGAGCAGATAGACACAGAAGCCTCGCTTACAGACGAGTTGAGTCTGGGTTAGTGTTGTTGTTATTGTTTGGTTAGTGTGAAGTGGCACAAAAAAAAAGTGTTAATTAACGACGTATTTGTTCCAAGGGAAGCCTATTTCAATGAACTGCTGTTTTGATCTCTATGTTTCCGGAAGCCAGGAGCCCTCTTTATTTTCCACAAGAAAATTTCAGGTCTCATAGAGATTGACTTCGTGCCCTGGAACCTTATTATTCGTGTTACTGTCAAGTGAGTCGTGCTAAAAAATCAAAAAAAATTGCCTTATGCTCTTTGTAATAAATAAATAGTGAAACTGCTGGTTTGTGAAGTACGTTTCATTTCTAATTTACGTTCCAGTATAAGTCATTCTAGAAATACAAAAACGTGTAAGCCCTTTTCTAAGTCACCCTCTTGAAGCTTCAGAAACCCCAAAGGACCTTACCGAGATACACTGACAGATGTCGGAGTTAAAGTGGAAGCCACTTTGACAGTCGCTGGTCTCGATCTTGCATCGACAGGTGCATGAAGCTGAGTCCCACAATTTGTTATCACGGTCCTAAAATTCGCGGAAGTAATTAGCGTTGAGTCTCTAATAGAAAGGCGCTACTCACCAGC
>CAWVOI010000039.1:0-82008 GCA_963930915.1 Forcipomyia taiwana
AAGCAGTGGTATCAACGCAGAGTACTAAGTTTCCCAAATCTCCACACAAATTTCCACGACCAAAGTATAGTTTTTCCAAAATCCAAGACCACAAAACGGTAGCTACACTCTTTACCTATCTAACGATACCTCATTTTTTGGGATCCGTAACAGTTCCATTCATGTAGTGACGTTTTCCCTCGAGTCGATTTAGTCACAAAAGCCGCTAAATTGGGTGGGTGGGATTTGGAGGGGTGGTCATTTACTGACCAAAAACTCCACTAGACCCCCCAATAACTATACATTTTCTTGTTTCTGAAGGTTTGATACATATGTGGAAAAAAGACAATTTTCCAGAAAATTTTCATTTTCCCACCGAAAAAAAACAGTAAAGTTTCCCAAATTTCCACACAAATTTCCACAACCAAAGTATAGTTTTTCCAAAATCCAAGACCACAAAACGGTAGCTACAATCTTTACCTATCTAACGATAACTCATTTTCCGGGATCCGTAACAGTTCTATTCATGTAGTGACGTTTTCCCTCGAGTCGATTTAGTCACAAAAGCCGCTAAATTGGGTGGGTGGGAGTTGGAGGGGTGGTCATTTACTGACCAAAAAACTCCACTAGACCCCCCAATAACTATACATTTTCTTGATTCTGAAGGTTTGATACATATGTGGAAAAAGACAATTTTCCAGAAAATTTTCATTTTCCCACCGAAAAACAACAGTAAAGTTTCCCAAATTTCCACACAAATTTCCACGACCAAAGTATAGTTTTTCCAAAATTCAAGACCACAAAACGGTAGCTACAATCTTTACCTATCTAACGATACCTCATTTTCCGGGATCCGTAACAGTTCCATTCATGTAGTGACGTTTTCCCTCGAGTCGATTTAGTCACAAAAGCCGCTAAATTGGGTGGGTGGGAGTTGGAGGGGTGGTCATTTACTGACCAAAAACTCCACTAGACCCCCCAATAACTATACATTTTCTTGATTCTGAAGGTTTGATACATATGTGGAAAAAGACAATTTTCCATAAAATTTTCATTTTCCCACCGAAAAAAAACAGTAAAGTTTCCCGAATTTCCACACAAATTTCCACGACCAAAGTATAGTTTTTTCCAAAATTCAAGACGACAAAACGGTAGCTACAATCTTTACCTATCTAACGATAACTCATTTTCCGGGATCCGTAACAGTTCCATTCATGTAGTGACGTTTTCCCTCGAGTCGATTTAGTCACAAAAGCCGCTAAATTGGGTGGGTGGGAGTTGGAGGGGTGGTCATTTACTGACCAAAAACTCCACTAGACCCCCCAATAACTATACATTTTCTTGATTCTGAAGGTTTGATACATATGTGGAAAGAGACAATTTTCCAGAAAATTTTCATTTTCCCACCGAAAAAAAAACAGTAAAGTTTCCCAAATTTCCACACAAATTTCCACGACCAAAGTATAGTTTTTCCAAAATCCAAGACCACAAAACGGTAGCTACAATCTTTACCTATCTAACGATACCTCATTTTCCGGGATCCGTAACAGTTCCATTCATGTAGTGACGTTTTCCCTCGAGTCGATTTAGTCACAAAAGCCGCTAAATTGGGTGGGTGGGAGTTGGAGGGGTGGTCATTTACTGACCAAAAACTCCACTAGACACCCCAATAACTATACATTTTCTTGTTTCTGAAGGTTTGATACATATGTGGAAAAAGACAATTTTCCAGAAAATTTTCATTTTCCCACCGAAAAAAACAGTAAAGTTTCCCAAATTTCCACACAAATTTCCACGACCAAAGTATAGTTTTTCCAAAATCCAAGACCACAAAACGGTAGCTACAATCTTTACCTATCTAACGATACCTCATTTTCCGGGATCCGTAACAGTTCCATTCATGTAGTGACGTTTTCCCTCGAGTCGATTTAGTTACAAAAGCCGCTAAATTGGGTGGGTGGGAGTTGGAGGGGCGGTCATTTACTGACCAAAAACTCCACTAGACCCCCCAATAACTATACATTTTCTTGATTCTGAAGGTTTGATACATATGTGGAAAAAGACAATTTTCCAGAAAATTTTCATTTTCCCACCGAAAAAAAACAGTAAAGTTTCCCAAATTTCCACACAAATTTCCACGACCAAAGTATAGTTTTTCCAAAATCCAAGACCACAAAACGGTAGCTACAATCTTTACCTATCTAACGATACCTCATTTTCCGGGATCCGTAACAGTTCCATTCATGTAGTGACGTTTTCCCTCGAGTCGATTTAGTCACAAAAGCCGCTAAATTGGGTGGGTGGGAGTTGGAGGGGCGGTCATTTACTGACCAAAAACTCCACTAGACCCCCCAATAACTATACATTTTCTTGATTCTGAAGGTTTGATACATATGTGGAAAAAGACAATTTTCCAGAAAATTTTCATTTTCCCACCGAAAAAAAACAGTAAAGTTTCCCAAATTTCCACACAAATTTCCACGACCAAAGTATAGTTTTTCCAAAATCCAAGACCACAAAACGGTAGCTACAATCTTTACCTATCTAACGATACCTCATTTTCCGGGATCCGTAACAGTTCCATTCATGTAGTGACGTTTTCCCTCGAGTCGATTTAGTCACAAAAGCCGCTAAATTGGGTGGGTGGGAGTTGGAGGGGTGGTCTTTTACTGACCAAAAACTCCACTAGACACCCCAATAACTATACATTTTCTTGTTTCTGAAGGTTTGATACATATGTGGAAAAAGACAATTTTCCAGAAAATTTTCATTTTCCCACCGAAAAAAACAGTAAAGTTTCCCAAATTTCCACACAAATTTCCACGACCAAAGTATAGTTTTTCCAAAATCCAAGACCACAAAACGGTAGCTACAATCTTTACCTATCTAACGATACCTCATTTTCCGGGATCCGTAACAGTTCCATTCATGTAGTGACGTTTTCCCTCGAGTCGATTTAGTTACAAAAGCCGCTAAATTGGGTGGGTGGGAGTTGGAGGGGCGGTCATTTACTGACCAAAAACTCCACTAGACCCCCCAATAACTATACATTTTCTTGATTCTGAAGGTTTGATACATATGTGGAAAAAGACAATTTTCCAGAAAATTTTCATTTTCCCACCGAAAAAAAACAGTAAAGTTTCCCAAATTTCCACACACATTTCCACGACCAAAGTATAGTTTTTCCAAATCCAAGACCACAAAACGGTAGCTACAATCTTTACCTATCTAACGATACCTCATTTTCCGGGATCCGTAACAGTTCCATTCATGTAGTGACGTTTTCCCTCGAGTCGATTTAGTCACAAAAGCCGCTAAATTGGGTGGGTGGGAGTTGGAGGGGCGGTCATTTACTGACCAAAAACTCCACTAGACCCCCCAATAACTATACATTTTCTTGATTCTGAAGGTTTGATACATATGTGGAAAAAGACAATTTTCCAGAAAATTTTCATTTTCCCACCGAAAAAAAACAGTAAAGTTTCCCAAATCTCCACACAAATTTCCACGACCAAAGTATAGTTTTTTCCAAAATCCAAGACCACAAAACGGTAGCTACAATCTTTACCTATCTAACGATACCTCATTTTCCGGGATCCGTAACAGTTCCATTCATGTAGTGACGTTTTCCCTCGAGTCGATTTAGTCACAAAAGCCGCTAAATTGGGTGGGTGGGAGTTGGAGGGGTGGTCTTTTACTGACCAAAAACTCCACTAGACCCCCCAATAACTATACATTTTCTTGATCCTGAAGGTTTGATACATATGTGGAAAAAGACAATTTTCCAGAAAATTTTCATTTTCCCACCGAAAAAAAACAGTAAAGTTTCCCAAATTTCCACACAAATTTCCACGACCAAAGTATAGTTTTTCCAAAATTCAAGACCACAAAACGGTAGCTACAATCTTTACCTATCTAACGATACCTCATTTTCCGGGATCCGTAACAGTTCCATTCATGTAGTGACGTTTTCCCTCGAGTCGATTTAGTCACAAAAGCCGCTAAATTGGGTGGGTGGGAGTTGGAGGGGCGGTCATTTACTGACCAAAAAACTCCACTAGACCCCCCAATAACTATACATTTTCTTGTTTCTGAAGGTTTGATACATATGTGGAAAAAGACAATTTTCCAGAAAATTTTCATTTTCCCACCGAAAAAAAACAGTAAAGTTTCCCAAATTTCCACACAAATTTCCACGACCAAAGTATAGTTTTTCCAAAATCCAAGACCACAAAACGGTAGCTACAATCTTTACCTATCTAACGATACCTCATTTTCCGGGATCCGTAACAGTTCCATTCATGTAGTGACGTTTTCCCTCGAGTCGATTTAGTCACAAAAGCCGCTAAATTGGGTGGGTGGGAGTTGAAGGGGCGGTCATTTACTGACCAAAAACTCCACTAGACCCCCCAATAACTATACATTTTCTTGATTCTGAAGGTTTGATACATATGTGGAAAAAGACAATTTTCCAGAAAATTTTCATTTTCCCACCGAAAAAAAACAGTAAATTTTCCCAAATTTCCACACAAATTTCCACGACCAAAGTATAGTTTTTCCAAAATCCAAGACCACAAAACGGTAGCTACAATCTTTACCTATCTAACGATACCTCATTTTCCGGGATCCGTAACAGTTCCATTCATGTAGTGACGTTTTCCCTCGAGTCGATTTAGTCACAAAAGCCGCTAAATTGGGTGGGTGGGAGTTGGAGGGGTGGTCATTTACTGACCAAAAACTCCACTAGACCCCCCAATAACTATACATTTTCTTGTTTCTGAAGGTTTGATACATATGTGGAAAAAGACAATTTTCCAGAAAATTTTCATTTTCCCACCGAAAAAAAACAGTAAAGTTTCCCAAATTTCCACACAAATTTCCACGACCAAAGTATAGTTTTTCCAAAATCCAAGACCACAAAACGGTAGCTACAATCTTTACCTATCTAACGATACCTCATTTTCCGGGATCCGTAACAGTTCCATTCATGTAGTGACGTTTTCCCTCGAGTCGATTTAGTCACAAAAGCCGCTAAATTGGGTGGGTGGGAGTTGGAGGGGTGGTCATTTACTGACCAAAAACTCCACTAGACCCCCCAATAACTATACATTTTCTTGATTCTGAAGGTTTGATACATATGTGGAAAAAGACAATTTTCCAGAAAATTTTCATTTTCCCACCGAAAAAAAACAGTAAAGTTTCCCAAATTTCCACACAAATTTCCACGACCAAAGTATAGTTTTTTCCAAAATCCAAGACCACAAAACGGTAGCTACAATCTTTACCTATCTAACGATACCTCATTTTCCGGGATCCGTAACAGTTCCATTCATGTAGTGACGTTTTCCCTCGAGTCGATTTAGTCACAAAAGCCGCTAAATTGGGTGGGTGGGAGTTGGAGGGGTGGTCATTTACTGAACAAAAACTCCACTAGACCCCCCAATAACTATACATTTTCTTGATTCTGAAGGTTTGATACATATGTGGAAAAAGACAATTTTCCAGAAAATTTTCATTTTCCCACCGAAAAAAAAACAGTAAAGTTTCCCAAATTTCCACACAAATTTCCACGACCAAAGTATAGTTTTTCCAAAATCCAAGACCACAAAACGGTAGCTACAATCTTTACCTATCTAACGATACCTCATTTTCCGGGATCCGTAACAGTTCCATTCATGTAGTGACGTTTTCCCTCGAGTCGATTTAGTCACAAAAGCCGCTAAATTGGGTGGGTGGGAGTTGGAGGGGTGGTCATTTACTGACCAAAAACTCCACTAGACCCCCCAATAACTATACATTTTCTTGATTCTGAAGGTTTGATACATATGTGGAAAAAGACAATTTTCCAGAAAATTTTCATTTTCCCACCGAAAAAAAACAGTAAAGTTTCCCAAATTTCCACACAAATTTCCACGACCAAAGTATAGTTTTTTCCAAAATCCAAGACCACAAAACGGTAGCTACAATCTTTACCTATCTAACGATACCTCATTTTCCGGGATCCGTAACAGTTCCATTCATGTAGTGACGTTTTCCCTCGAGTCGATTTAGTCACAAAAGCCGCTAAATTGGGTGGGTGGGAGTTGGAGGGGTGGTCATTTACTGACCAAAAACTCCACTAGACCCCCCAATAACTATACATTTTCTTGATTCTGAAGGTTTGATACATATGTGGAAAAAGACAATTTTCCAGAAAATTTTCATTTTCCCACCGAAAAAAAACAGTAAAGTTTCCCAAATTTCCACACACATTTCCACGACCAAAGTATAGTTTTTCCAAAATCCAAGACCACAAAACGGTAGCTACAATCTTTACCTATCTAACGATACCTCATTTTCCGGGATCCGTAACAGTTCCATTCATGTAGTGACGTTTTCCCTCGAGTCGATTTAGTCACAAAAGCCGCTAAATTGGGTGGGTGGGAGTTGGAGGGGTGGTCATTTACTGACCAAAAACTCCACTAGACCCCCCAATAACTATACATTTTCTTGATTCTGAAGGTTTGATACATATGTGGAAAAAGACAATTTTCCAGAAAATTTTCATTTTCCCACCGAAAAAAAACAGTAAAGTTTCCCAAATTTCCACACAAATTTCCACGACCAAAGTATAGTTTTTCCAAAATCCAAGACCACAAAACGGTAGCTACAATCTTTACCTATCTAACGATACCTCATTTTCCGGGATCCGTAACAGTTCCATTCATGTAGTGACGTTTTCCCTCGAGTCGATTTAGTCACAAAAGCCGCTAAATTGGGTGGGTGGGAGTTGGAGGGGTGGTCATTTACTGACCAAAAACTCCACTAGACCCCCCAATAACTATACATTTTCTTGATTCTGAAGGTTTGATACATATGTGGAAAAAGACAATTTTCCAGAAAATTTTCATTTTCCCACCGAAAAAAAAACAGTAAAGTTTCCCAAATTTCCACACAAATTTCCACGACCAAAGTATAGTTTTTCCAAAATCTACAATCTTTACCTATCTAACGATACCTCATTTTCCGGGATCCGTAACAGTTCCATTCATGTAGTGACGTTTTCCCTCGAGTCGATTTAGTCACAAAAGCCGCTAAATTGGGTGGGTGGGAGTTGGAGGGGCGGTCATTTACTGACCAAAAACTCCACTAGACCCCCCAATAACTATACATTTTCTTGTTTCTGAAGGTTTGATACATATGTGGAAAAAGACAATTTTCCAGAAAATTTTCATTTTCCCACCGAAAAAAAACAGTAAAGTTTCCCAAATTTCCACACAAATTTCCACGACCAAAGTATAGTTTTTCCAAAATCCAAGACCACAAAACGGTAGCTACAATCTTTACCTATCTAACGATACCTCATTTTCCGGGATCCGTAACAGTTCCATTCATGTAGTGACGTTTTCCCTCAAGTCGATTTAGTCACAAAAGCCGCTAAATTGGGTGGTTGGGAGTTGGAGGGGCGGTCATTTACTGACCAAAAACTCCACTAGACCCCCCAATAACTATACATTTTCTTGATTCTGAAGGTTTGATACATATGTGGAAAAAGACAATTTTCCAGAAAATTTTCATTTTCCCACCGAAAAAAAACAGTAAAGTTTCCCAAATTTCCACACAAATTTCCACGACCAAAGTATAGTTTTTCCAAAATCCAAGACCACAAAACGGTAGCTACAATCTTTACCTATCTAACGATACCTCATTTTCCGGGATCCGTAACAGTTCCATTCATGTAGTGACGTTTTCCCTCGAGTCGATTTAGTCACAAAAGCCGCTAAATTGGGTGGGTGGGAGTTGGAGGGGCGGTCATTTACTGACCAAAAACTCCACTAGACCCCCCAATAACTATACATTTTCTTGATTCTGAAGGTTTGATACATATGTGGAAAAAGACAATTTTCCAGAAAATTTTCATTTTCCCACCGAAAAAAAACAGTAAAGTTTCCCAAATTTCCACACAAATTTCCACGACCAAAGTATAGTTTTTCCAAAATCCAAGACCACAAAACGGTAGCTACAATCTTTACCTATCTAACGATACCTCATTTTCCGGGATCCGTAACAGTTCCATTCATGTAGTGACGTTTTCCCTCGAGTCGATTTAGTCACAAAAGCCGCTAAATTGGGTGGGTGGGAGTTGGAGGGGCGGTCATTTACTGACCAAAAACTCCACTAGACCCCCCAATAACTATACATTTTCTTGATTCTGAAGGTTTGATACATATGTGGAAAAAGACAATTTTCCAGAAAATTTTCATTTTCCCACCGAAAAAAAACAGTAAAGTTTCCCAAATTTCCACACAAATTTCCACGACCAAAGTATAGTTTTTCCAAAATCCAAGACCACAAAACGGTAGCTACAATCTTTACCTATCTAACGATACCTCATTTTCCGGGATCCGCAACAGTTCCATTCATGTAGTGACGTTTTCCCTCGAGTCGATTTAGTCACAAAAGTCGCTAAATTGGGTGGGTGGGAGTTGGAGGGGTGGTCATTTACTGACCAAAAACTCCACTAGACCCCCCAATAACTATACATTTTCTTGTTTCTGAAGGTTTGATACATATGTGGAAAAAGACAATTTTCCAGAAAATTTTCATTTTCCCACCGAAAAAAAACAGTAAAGTTTCCCAAATTTCCACACACATTTCCACGACCAAAGTATAGTTTTTCCAAAATCCAAGACCACAAAACGGTAGCTACAATCTTTACCTATCTAACGATACCTCATTTTCCGGGATCCGTAACAGTTCCATTCATGTAGTGACGTTTTCCCTCGAGTCGATTTAGTCACAAAAGCCGCTAAATTGGGTGGGTGGGAGTTGGAGGGGCGGTCATTTACTGACCAAAAACTCCACTAGACCCCCCAATAACTATACATTTTCTTGATTCTGAAGGTTTGATACATATGTGGAAAAAGACAATTTTCCAGAAAATTTTCATTTTCCCACCGAAAAAAAACAGTAAAGTTTCCCAAATTTCCACACAAATTTCCACGACCAAAGTATAGTTTTTCCAAAATCCAAGACCACAAAACGGTAGCTACAATCTTTACCTATCTAACGATACCTCATTTTCCGGGATCCGTAACAGTTCCATTCATGTAGTGACGTTTTCCCTCGAGTCGATTTAGTCACAAAAGCCGCTAAATTGGGGGGGTGGGAGTTGGAGGGGCGGTCATTTACTGACCAAAAACTCCACTAGACCCCCCAATAACTATACATTTTCTTGTTTCTGAAGGTTTGATACATATGTGGAAAAAGACAATTTTCCAGAAAATTTTCATTTTCCCACCGAAAAAAAACAGTAAAGTTTCCCAAATTTCCACACAAATTTCCACGACCAAAGTATAGTTTTTCCAAAATCCAAGACCACAAAACGGTAGCTACAATCTTTACCTATCTAACGATACCTCATTTTCCGGGATCCGTAACAGTTCCATTCATGTAGTGACGTTTTCCCTCGAGTCGATTTAGTCACAAAAGCCGCTAAATTGGGTGGGTGGGAGTTGGAGGGGCGGTCATTTACTGACCAAAAACTCCACTAGACCCCCCAATAACTATACATTTTCTTGATTCTGAAGGTTTGATACATATGTGGAAAAAGACAATTTTCCAGAAAATTTTCATTTTCCCACCGAAAAAAAACAGTAAAGTTTCCCAAATTTCCACACAAATTTCCACGACCA
Organism: Forcipomyia taiwana; assembly: GCA_963930915.1. NCBI lineage: Eukaryota > Metazoa > Arthropoda > Insecta > Diptera > Ceratopogonidae > Forcipomyia > Forcipomyia taiwana. The sequence continues at coordinate 9,654 of CAWVOI010000039.1, forward strand.
AAGTATAGTTTTTCCAAAATCCAAGACCACAAAACGGTAGCTACAATCTTTACCTATCTAACGATAAAGTTCTATTCATGTAGTGACGTTTTCCCTCGAGTCGATTTAGTCACAAAAGCCGCTAAATTGTGTGGGTGGGAGTTGGAGGGGTGGTCATTTACTGACCAAAAACTCCACTAGACCCCCCAATAACTATACATTTTCTTGATTCTGAAGGTTTGATACATATGTGGAAAAAGACAATTTTCCAGAAAATTTTCATTTTCCCACCGAAAAAAAACAGTAAAGTTTCCCAAATTTCCACACAAATTTCCACGACCAAAGTATAGTTTTTCCAAAATCCAAGACCACAAAACGGTAGCTACAATCTTTACCTATCTAACGATACCTCATTTTCCGGGATCCGTAACAGTTCCATTCATGTAGTGACGTTTTCCCTCGAGTCGATTTAGTCACAAAAGCCGCTAAATTGGGTGGGTGGGAGTTGGAGGGGCGGTCATTTACTGACCAAAAACTCCACTAGACCCCCCCATAACTATACATTTTCTTGTTTCTGAAGGTTTGATACATATGTGGAAAAAGACAATTTTCCAGAAAATTTTCATTTTCCCACCGAAAAAAAATCAGTAAAGTTTCCCAAATTTCCACACAAATTTCCACGACCAAAGTATAGTTTTTCCAAAATCCAAGACCACAAAACGGTAGCTACAATCTTTACCTATCTAACGATACCTCATTTTCCGGGATCCGTAACAGTTCCATTCATGTAGTGACGTTTTCCCTCGAGTCGATTTAGTCACAAAAGCCGCTAAATTGGGTGGGTGGGAGTTGGAGGGGCGGTCATTTACTGACCAAAAACTCCACTAGACCCCCCAATAACTATACATTTTCTTGATTCTGAAGGTTTGATACATATGTGGAAAAAGACAATTTTCCAGAAAATTTTCATTTTCCCACCGAAAAAAAACAGTAAAGTTTCCCAAATTTCCACACAAATTTCCACGACCAAAGTATAGTTTTTCCAAAATCCAAGACCACAAAACGGTAGCTACAATCTTTACCTATCTAACGATACCTCATTTTCCGGGATCCGTAACAGTTTCATTCATGTAGTGACGTTTTCCCTCGAGTCGATTTAGTCACAAAAGCCGCTAAATTGGGTGGGTGGGAGTTGGAGGGGCGGTCATTTACTGACCAAAAACTCCACTAGACCCCCCAATAACTATACATTTTCTTGATTCTGAAGATTTGATACATATGTGGAAAAAGACAATTTTCCAGAAAATTTTCATTTTCCCACCGAAAAAAAACAGTAAAGTTTCCCAAATTTCCACACAAATTTCCACGACCAAAGTATAGTTTTTCCAAAATCCAAGACCACAAAACGGTAGCTACAATCTTTACCTATCTAACGATACCTCATTTTCCGGGATCCGTAACAGTTCCATTCATGTAGTGACGTTTTCCCTCGAGTCGATTTAGTCACAAAAGCCGCTAAATTGGGTGGGTGGGAGTTGGAGGGGCGGTCATTTACTGACCAAAAACTCCACTAGACCCCCCAATAACTATACATTTTCTTGTTTCTGAAGGTTTGATACATATGTGGAAAAAGACAATTTTCCAGAAAATTTTCATTTTCCCACCGAAAAAAAACAGTAAAGTTTCCCAAATTTCCACACAAATTTCCACGACCAAAGTATAGTTTTTCCAAAATCCAAGACCACAAAACGGTAGCTACAATCTTTACCTATCTAACGATACCTCATTTTCCGGGATCCGTAACAGTTCCATTCATGTAGTGACGTTTTCCCTCGAGTCGATTTAGTCACAAAAGCCGCTAAATTGGGTGGGTGGGAGTTGGAGGGGCGGTCATTTACTGACCAAAAACTCCACTAGACCCCCCAATAACTATACATTTTCTTGATTCTGAAGGTTTGATACATATGTGGAAAAAGACAATTTTCCAGAAAATTTTCATTTTCCCACCGAAAAAAAACAGTAAAGTTTCCCAAATTTCCACACAAATTTCCACGACCAAAGTATAGTTTTTCCAAAATCCAAGACCACAAAACGGTAGCTACAATCTTTACCTATCTAACGATACCTCATTTTCCGGGATCCGTAAAAGCAGTGGTATCAACGCAGAGTACTCCCTCGAGTCGATTTAGTCACAAAAGCCGCTAAATTGGGTGGGTGGGAGTTGGAGGGGTGGTCATTTACTGACCAAAAACTTTCACTAGACCCCCCAATAACTATACATTTTCTTGATTCTGAAGGTTTGATACATATGTGGAAAAAGACAATTTTCCAGAAAATTTTCATTTTCCCACCGAAAAAAAACAGTAAAGTTTCCCAAATTTCCACACAAATTTCCACGACCAAAGTATAGTTTTTCCAAAATCCAAGACCACAAAACGGTAGCTACAATCTTTACCTATCTAACGATAAAGTTCTATTCATGTAGTGACGTTTTCCCTCGAGTCGATTTAGTCACAAAAGCCGCTAAATTGGGTGGGTGGGAGTTGGAGGGGCGGTCATTTACTGACCAAAAACTCCACTAGACCCCCCAATAACTATACATTTTCTTGATTCTGAAGGTTTGATACATATGTGGAAAAAGACAATTTTCCAGAAAATTTTCATTTTCCCACCGATAAAAAACAGTAAAGTTTCCCAAATTTCCACACAAATTTCCACGACCAAAGTATAGTTTTTCCAAAATTCAAGACGACAAAACGGTAGCTACAATCTTTACCTATCTAACGATACCTCATTTTCCGGGATCCGTAACAGTTCCATTCATGTAGTGACGTTTTCCCTCGAGTCGATTTAGTCACAAAAGCCGCTAAATTGGGTGGGTGGGAGTTGGAGGGGTGGTCATTTACTGACCAAAAACTCAACTAGACCCCCCAATAACTATACATTTTCTTGTTTCTGAAGGTTTGATACATATGTGGAAAAAGACAATTTTCCAGAAAATTTTCATTTTCCCACCGAAAAAAAACAGTAAAGTTTCCCAAATTTCCACACAAATTTCCACGACCAAAGTATAGTTTTTCCAAAATCCAAGACCACAAAACGGTAGCTACAATCTTTACCTATCTAACGATACCTCATTTTCCGGGATCCGTAACAGTTCCATTCATGTAGTGACGTTTTCCCTCGAGTCGATTTAGTCACAAAAGCCGCTAAATTGGGTGGGTGGGAGTTGGAGGGGTGGTCATTTACTGACCAAAAACTCCACTAGACCCCCCAATAACTATACATTTTCTTGTTTCTGAAGGTTTGATACATATGTGAAAAAGACAATTTTCCAGAAAATTTTCATTTTCCCACCGAAAAACAACAGTAAAGTTTCCCAAATTTCCACACAAATTTCCACGACCAAAGTATAGTTTTTCCAAAATCCAAGACCACAAAACGGTAGCTACAATCTTTACCTATCTAACGATACCTCATTTTCCGGGATCCGTAACAGTTCCATTCATGTAGTGACGTTTTCCCTCGAGTCGATTTAGTCACAAAAGCCGCTAAATTGGGTGGGTGGGAGTTGGAGGGGCGGTCATTTACTGACCAAAAACTCCACTAGACCCCCCAATAACTATACATTTTCTTGATTCTGAAGGTTTGATACATATGTGGAAAAAGACAATTTTCCAGAAAATTTTCATTTTCCCACCGAAAAAAAACAGTAAAGTTTCCCAAATTTCCACACAAATTTCCACGACCAAAGTATAGTTTTTCCAAAATCAAAGACCACAAAACGGTAGCTACAATCTTTACCTATCTAACGATACCTCATTTTTCGGGATCCGTAACAGTTCCATTCATGTAGTGACGTTTTCCCTCGAGTCGATTTAGTCACAAAAGCCGCTAAATTGGGTGGGTGGGAGTTGGAGGGGCGGTCATTTACTGACCAAAAAACTCCACTAGACCCCCCAATAACTATACATTTTCTTGTTTCTGAAGGTTTGATACATATGTGGAAAAAGACAATTTTCCAGAAAATTTTCATTTTCCCACCGAAAAAAAACAGTAAAGTTTCCCAAATTTCCACACAAATTTCCACGACCAAAGTATAGTTTTTCCAAAATCCAAGACCACAAAACGGTAGCTACAATCTTTACCTATCTAACGATACCTCATTTTCCGGGATCCGTAACAGTTCCATTCATGTAGTGACGTTTTCCCTCGAGTCGATTTAGTCACAAAAGCCGCTAAATTGGGTGGGTGGGAGTTGGAGGGGCGGTCATTTACTGACCAAAAACTCCACTAGACCCCCCAATAACTATACATTTTCTTGTTTCTGAAGGTTTGATACATATGTGGAAAAAGACAATTTTCCAGAAAATTTTCATTTTCCCACCGAAAAAAAACAGTAAAGTTTCCCAAATTTCCACACAAATTTCCACGACCAAAGTATAGTTTTTCCAAAGTCCAAGACCACAAAACGGTAGCTACAATCTTTACCTATCTAACGATACCTCATTTTCCGGGATCCGTAACAGTTCCATTCATGTAGTGACGTTTTCCCTCGAGTCGATTTAGTCACAAAAGCCGCTAAATTGGGTGGGTGGGAGTTGGAGGGGTGGTCATTTACTGACCAAAAACTCCACTAGACCCCCCAATAACTATACATTTTCTTGATTCTGAAGGTTTGATACATATGTGGAAAAAGACAATTTTCCAGAAAATTTTCATTTTCCCACCGAAAAAAAACAGTAAAGTTTCCCAAATTTCCACACAAATTTCCACGACCAAAGTATAGTTTTTCCAAAATCCAAGACCACAAAACGGTAGCTACAATCTTTACCTATCTAACGATACCTCATTTTCCGGGATCCGTAACAGTTCCATTCATGTAGTGACGTTTTCCCTCGAGTCGATTTAGTCACAAAAGCCGCTAAATTGGGTGGGTGGGAGTTGGAGGGGCGGTCATTTACTGACCAAAAACTCCACTAGACCCCCCAATAACTATACATTTTCTTGATTCTGAAGGTTTGATACATATGTGGAAAAAGACAATTTTCCAGAAAATTTTCATTTTCCCACCGAAAAAAAACAGTAAAGTTTCCCAAATTTCCACACAAATTTCCACGACCAAAGTATAGTTTTTCCAAAATCCAAGACCACAAAACGGTAGCTACAATCTTTACCTATCTAACGATACCTCATTTTCCGGGATCCGTAACAGTTCCATTCATGTAGTGACGTTTTCCCTCGAGTCGATTTAGTCACAAAAGCCGCTAAATTGGGTGGGTGGGAGTTGGAGGGGCGGTCATTTACTGACCAAAAACTCCACTAGACCCCCCAATAACTATACATTTTCTTGATTCTGAAGGTTTGATACATATGTGGAAAAAGACAATTTTCCAGAAAATTTTCATTTTCCCACCGAAAAAAAACAGTAAAGTTTCCCAAATTTCCACACAAATTTCCACGACCAAAGTATAGTTTTTCCAAAATCCAAGACCACAAAACGGTAGCTACAATCTTTACCTATCTAACGATACCTCATTTTCCGGGATCCGTAACAGTTCCATTCATGTAGTGACGTTTTCCCTCGAGTCGATTTAGTCACAAAAGCCGCTAAATTGGGTGGGTGGGAGTTGGAGGGGCGGTCATTTACTGACCAAAAACTCCACTAGACCCCCCAATAACTATACATTTTCTTGATTCTGAAGGTTTGATACATATGTGGAAAAAGACAATTTTCCAGAAAATTTTCATTTTCCCACCGAAAAAAAACAGTAAAGTTTCCCAAATTTCCACACAAATTTCCACGACCAAAGTATAGTTTTTCCAAAATCCAAGACCACAAAACGGTAGCTACAATCTTTACCTATCTAACGATAAAGTTCTATTCATGTAGTGACGTTTTCCCTCGAGTCGATTTAGTCACAAAAGCCGCTAAATTGTGTGGGTGGGAGTTGGAGGGGTGGTCATTTACTGACCAAAAACTCCACTAGACCCCCCAATAACTATACATTTTCTTGATTCTGAAGGTTTGATACATATGTGGAAAAAGACAATTTTCCAGAAAATTTTCATTTTCCCACCGAAAAAAAACAGTAAAGTTTCCCAAATTTCCACACAAATTTCCACGACCAAAGTATAGTTTTTCCAAAATCCAAGACCACAAAACGGTAGCTACAATCTTTACCTATCTAACGATACCTCATTTTCCGGGATCCGTAACAGTTCCATTCATGTAGTGACGTTTTCCCTCGAGTCGATTTAGTCACAAAAGCCGCTAAATTGGGTGGGTGGGAGTTGGAGGGGCGGTCATTTACTGACCAAAAACTCCACTAGACCCCCCAATAACTATACATTTTCTTGTTTCTGAAGGTTTGATACATATGTGGAAAAAGACAATTTTCCAGAAAATTTTCATTTTCCCACCGAAAAAAAACAGTAAAGTTTCCCAAATTTCCACACAAATTTCCACGACCAAAGTATAGTTTTTCCAAAATCCAAGACCACAAAACGGTAGCTACAATCTTTACCTATCTAACGATACCTCATTTTCCGGGATCCGTAACAGTTCCATTCATGTAGTGACGTTTTCCCCCGTAGTCGATTTAGTCACAAAAGCCGCTAAATTGGGTGGGTGGGAGTTGGAGGGGCGGTCATTTACTGACCAAAAACTCCACTAGACCCCCCAATAACTATACATTTTCTTGATTCTGAAGGTTTGATACATATGTGGAAAAAGACAATTTTCCAGAAAATTTTCATTTTCCCACCGAAAAAAAACAGTAAAGTTTCCCAAATTTCCACACAAATTTCCACGACCAAAGTATAGTTTTTCCAAAATCCAAGACCACAAAACGGTAGCTACAATCTTTACCTATCTAACGATAAAGTTCTATTCATGTAGTGACGTTTTCCCTCGAGTCGATTTAGTCACAAAAGCCGCTAAATTGGGTGGGTGGGAGTTGGAGGGGCGGTCATTTACTGACCAAAAACTCCACTAGACCCCCCAATAACTATACATTTTCTTGATTCTGAAGGTTTGATACATATGTGGAAAAAGACAATTTTCCAGAAAATTTTCATTTTCCCACCGATAAAAAACAGTAAAGTTTCCCAAATTTCCACACAAATTTCCACGACCAAAGTATAGTTTTTCCAAAATCCAAGACCACAAAACGGTAGCTACAATCTTTACCTATCTAACGATACCTCATTTTCCGGGATCCGTAACAGTTCCATTCATGTAGTGACGTTTTCCCTCGAGTCGATTTAGTCACAAAAGCCGCTAAATTGGGTGGGTGGGAGTTGGAGGGGTGGTCATTTACTGACCAAAAACTCCACTAGACCCCCCAATAACTATACATTTTCTTGTTTCTGAAGGTTTGATACATATGTGAAAAAGACAATTTTCCAGAAAATTTTCATGCAGTGGTATCAACGCAACAGTAAAGTTTCCCAAATTTCCACACAAATTTCCACGACCAAAGTATAGTTTTTCCAAAATCCAAGACCACAAAACGGTAGCTACAATCTTTACCTATCTAACGATACCTCATTTTCCGGGATCCGTAACAGTTCCATTCATGTAGTGACGTTTTCCCTCGAGTCGATTTAGTCACAAAAGCCGCTAAATTGGGTGGGTGGGAGTTGGAGGGGCGGTCATTTACTGACCAAAAACTCCACTAGACCCCCCAATAACTATACATTTTCTTGATTCTGAAGGTTTGATACATATGTGGAAAAAGACAATTTTCCAGAAAATTTTCATTTTCCCACCGAAAAAAAACAGTAAAGTTTCCCAAATTTCCACACAAATTTCCACGACCAAAGTATAGTTTTTCCAAAATCAAAGACCACAAAACGGTAGCTACAATCTTTACCTATCTAACGATACCTCATTTTTCGGGATCCGTAACAGTTCCATTCATGTAGTGACGTTTTCCCTCGAGTCGATTTAGTCACAAAAGCCGCTAAATTGGGTGGGTGGGAGTTGGAGGGGTGGTCATTTACTGACCAAAAACTCCACTAGACCCCCCAATAACTATACATTTTCTTGATTCTGAAGGTTTGATACATATGTGGAAAAAGACAATTTTCCAGAAAATTTTCATTTTCCCACCGAAAAAAAACAGTAAAGTTTCCCAAATTTCCACACAAATTTCCACGACCAAAGTATAGTTTTTCCAAAATCCAAGACCACAAAACGGTAGCTACAATCTTTACCTATCTAACGATACCTCATTTTCCGGGATCCGTAACAGTTCCATTCATGTAGTGACGTTTTCCCTCGAGTCGATTTAGTCACAAAAGCCGCTAAATTGGGTGGGTGGGAGTTGGAGGGGCGGTCATTTACTGACCAAAAACTCCACTAGACCCCCCAATAACTATACATTTTCTTGTTTCTGAAGGTTTGATACATATGTGGAAAAAGACAATTTTCCAGAAAATTTTCATTTTCCCACCGAAAAAAAACAGTAAAGTTTCCCAAATTTCCACACAAATTTCCACGACCAAAGTATAGTTTTTCCAAAATCCAAGACCACAAAACGGTAGCTACAATCTTTACCTATCTAACGATACCTCATTTTCCGGGATCCGTAACAGTTCCATTCATGTAGTGACGTTTTCCCTCGAGTCGATTTAGTCACAAAAGCCGCTAAATTGGGTGGGTGGGAGTTGGAGGGGCGGTCATTTACTGACCAAAAACTCCACTAGACCCCCCAATAACTATACATTTTCTTGATTCTGAAGGTTTGATACATATGTGGAAAAAGACAATTTTCCAGAAAATTTTCATTTTCCCACCGAAAAAAAACAGTAAAGTTTCCCAAATTTCCACACAAATTTCCACGACCAAAGTATAGTTTTTCCAAAATCCAAGACCACAAAACGGTAGCTACAATCTTTACCTATCTAACGATACCTCATTTTCCGGGATCCGCAACAGTTCCATTCATGTAGTGACGTTTTCCCTCGAGTCGATTTAGTCACAAAAGCCGCTAAATTGGGTGGGTGGGAGTTGGAGGGGTGGTCATTTACTGACCAAAAACTCCACTAGACCCCCCAATAACTATACATTTTCTTGATTCTGAAGGTTTGATACATATGTGGAAAAAGACAATTTTCCAGAAAATTTTCATTTTCCCACCGAAAAAAAACAGTAAAGTTTCCCAAATTTCCACACAAATTTCCACGACCAAAGTATAGTTTTTCCAAAATCCAAGACCACAAAACGGTAGCTACAATCTTTACCTATCTAACGATACCTCATTTTCCGGGATCCGTAACAGTTCCATTCATGTAGTGACGTTTTCCCTCGAGTCGATTTAGTCACAAAAGCCGCTAAATTGGGTGGGTGGGAGTTGGAGGGGCGGTCATTTACTGACCAAAAACTCCACTAGACCCCCCAATAACTATACATTTTCTTGATTCTGAAGGTTTGATACATATGTGGAAAAAGACAATTTTCCAGAAAATTTTCATTTTCCCACCGAAAAAAAACAGTAAAGTTTCCCAAATTTCCACACAAATTTCCACGACCAAAGTATAGTTTTTCCAAAATCCAAGACCACAAAACGGTAGCTACAATCTTTACCTATCTAACGATACCTCATTTTCCGGGATCCGTAACAGTTCCATTCATGTAGTGACGTTTTCCCTCGAGTCGATTTAGTCACAAAAGCCGCTAAATTGGGTGGGTGGGAGTTGGAGGGGCGGTCATTTACTGACCAAAAACTCCACTAGACCCCCCAATAACTATACATTTTCTTGATTCTGAAGGTTTGATACATATGTGGAAAAAGACAATTTTCCAGAAAATTTTCATTTTCCCACCGAAAAAAAACAGTAAAGTTTCCCAAATTTCCACACAAATTTCCACGACCAAAGTATAGTTTTTCCAAAATCCAAGACCACAAAACGGTAGCTACAATCTTTACCTATCTAACGATAAAGTTCTATTCATGTAGTGACGTTTTCCCTCGAGTCGATTTAGTCACAAAAGCCGCTAAATTGTGTGGGTGGGAGTTGGAGGGGTGGTCATTTACTGACCAAAAACTCCACTAGACCCCCCAATAACTATACATTTTCTTGATTCTGAAGGTTTGATACATATGTGGAAAAAGACAATTTTCCAGAAAATTTTCATTTTCCCACCGAAAAAAAACAGTAAAGTTTCCCAAATTTCCACACAAATTTCCACGACCAAAGTATAGTTTTTCCAAAATCCAAGACCACAAAACGGTAGCTACAATCTTTACCTATCTAACGATACCTCATTTTCCGGGATCCGTAACAGTTCCATTCATGTAGTGACGTTTTCCCTCGAGTCGATTTAGTCACAAAAGCCGCTAAATTGGGTGGGTGGGAGTTGGAGGGGTGGTCATTTACTGACCAAAAACTCCACTAGACCCCCCAATAACTATACATTTTCTTGATTCTGAAGGTTTGATACATATGTGGAAAAAGACAATTTTCCAGAAAATTTTCATTTTCCCACCGAAAAAAAACAGTAAAGTTTCCCAAATTTCCACACAAATTTCCACGACCAAAGTATAGTTTTTCCAAAATCCAAGACCACAAAACGGTAGCTACAATCTTTACCTATCTAACGATACCTCATTTTCCGGGATCCGTAACAGTTCCATTCATGTAGTGACGTTTTCCCTCGAGTCGATTTAGTCACAAAAGCCGCTAAATTGGGTGGGTGGGAGTTGGAGGGGCGGTCATTTACTGACCAAAAACTCCACTAGACCCCCCAATAACTATACATTTTCTTGTTTCTGAAGGTTTGATACATATGTGGAAAAAGACAATTTTCCAGAAAATTTTCATTTTCCCACCGAAAAAAAACAGTAAAGTTTCCCAAATTTCCACACAAATTTCCACGACCAAAGTATAGTTTTTCCAAAATCCAAGACCACAAAACGGTAGCTACAATCTTTACCTATCTAACGATACCTCATTTTCCGGGATCCGTAACAGTTCCATTCATGTAGTGACGTTTTCCCTCGAGTCGATTTAGTCACAAAAGCCGCTAAATTGGGTGGGTGGGAGTTGGAGGGGCGGTCATTTACTGACCAAAAACTCCACTAGACCCCCCAATAACTATACATTTTCTTGATTCTGAAGGTTTGATACATATGTGGAAAAAGACAATTTTCCAGAAAATTTTCATTTTCCCACCGAAAAAAAACAGTAAAGTTTCCCAAATTTCCACACAAATTTCCACGACCAAAGTATAGTTTTTCCAAAATCAAAGACCACAAAACGGTAGCTACAATCTTTACCTATCTAACGATACCTCATTTTTCGGGATCCGTAACAGTTCCATTCATGTAGTGACGTTTTCCCTCGAGTCGATTTAGTCACAAAAGCCGCTAAATTGGGTGGGTGGGAGTTGGAGGGGTGGTCATTTACTGACCAAAAACTCCACTAGACCCCCCAATAACTATACATTTTCTTGATTCTGAAGGTTTGATACATATGTGGAAAAAGACAATTTTCCAGAAAATTTTCATTTTCCCACCGAAAAAAAACAGTAAAGTTTCCCAAATTTCCACACAAATTTCCACGACCAAAGTATAGTTTTTCCAAAATCCAAGACCACAAAACGGTAGCTACAATCTTTACCTATCTAACGATACCTCATTTTCCGGGATCCGTAACAGTTCCATTCATGTAGTGACGTTTTCCCTCGAGTCGATTTAGTCACAAAAGCCGCTAAATTGGGTGGGTGGGAGTTGGAGGGGCGGTCATTTACTGACCAAAAACTCCACTAGACCCCCCAATAACTATACATTTTCTTGATTCTGAAGGTTTGATACATATGTGGAAAAAGACAATTTTCCAGAAAATTTTCATTTTCCCACCGAAAAAAAACAGTAAAGTTTCCCAAATTTCCACACAAATTTCCACGACCAAAGTATAGTTTTTCCAAAATCCAAGACCACAAAACGGTAGCTACAATCTTTACCTATCTAACGATACCTCATTTTCCGGGATCCGTAACAGTTCCATTCATGTAGTGACGTTTTCCCTCGAGTCGATTTAGTCACAAAAGCCGCTAAATTGGGTGGGTGGGAGTTGGAGGGGCGGTCATTTACTGACCAAAAACTCCACTAGACCCCCCAATAACTATACATTTTCTTGATTCTGAAGGTTTGATACATATGTGGAAAAAGACAATTTTCCAGAAAATTTTCATTTTCCCACCGAAAAAAAACAGTAAAGTTTCCCAAATTTCCACACAAATTTCCACGACCAAAGTATAGTTTTTCCAAAATCCAAGACCACAAAACGGTAGCTACAATCTTTACCTATCTAACGATACCTCATTTTCCGGGATCCGCAACAGTTCCATTCATGTAGTGACGTTTTCCCTCGAGTCGATTTAGTCACAAAAGCCGCTAAATTGGGTGGGTGGGAGTTGGAGGGGTGGTCATTTACTGACCAAAAACTCCACTAGACCCCCCAATAACTATACATTTTCTTGATTCTGAAGGTTTGATACATATGTGGAAAAAGACAATTTTCCAGAAAATTTTCATTTTCCCACCGAAAAAAAACAGTAAAGTTTCCCAAATTTCCACACAAATTTCCACGACCAAAGTATAGTTTTTCCAAAATCCAAGACCACAAAACGGTAGCTACAATCTTTACCTATCTAACGATACCTCATTTTCCGGGATCCGTAACAGTTCCATTCATGTAGTGACGTTTTCCCTCGAGTCGATTTAGTCACAAAAGCCGCTAAATTGGGTGGGTGGGAGTTGGAGGGGCGGTCATTTACTGACCAAAAACTCCACTAGACCCCCCAATAACTATACATTTTCTTGATTCTGAAGGTTTGATACATATGTGGAAAAAGACAATTTTCCAGAAAATTTTCATTTTCCCACCGAAAAAAAACAGTAAAGTTTCCCAAATTTCCACACAAATTTCCACGACCAAAGTATAGTTTTTCCAAAATCCAAGACCACAAAACGGTAGCTACAATCTTTACCTATCTAACGATACCTCATTTTCCGGGATCCGTAACAGTTCCATTCATGTAGTGACGTTTTCCCTCGAGTCGATTTAGTCACAAAAGCCGCTAAATTGGGTGGGTGGGAGTTGGAGGGGCGGTCATTTACTGACCAAAAACTCCACTAGACCCCCCAATAACTATACATTTTCTTGATTCTGAAGGTTTGATACATATGTGGAAAAAGACAATTTTCCAGAAAATTTTCATTTTCCCACCGAAAAAAAACAGTAAAGTTTCCCAAATTTCCACACAAATTTCCACGACCAAAGTATAGTTTTTCCAAAATCCAAGACCACAAAACGGTAGCTACAATCTTCACCTATCTAACGATAAAGTTCTATTCATGTAGTGACGTTTTCCCTCGAGTCGATTTAGTCACAAAAGCCGCTAAATTGTGTGGGTGGGAGTTGGAGGGGTGGTCATTTACTGACCAAAAACTCCACTAGACCCCCCAATAACTATACATTTTCTTGATTCTGAAGGTTTGATACATATGTGGAAAAAGACAATTTTCCAGAAAATTTTCATTTTCCCACCGAAAAAAAACAGTAAAGTTTCCCAAATTTCCACACAAATTTCCACGACCAAAGTATAGTTTTTCCAAAATCCAAGACCACAAAACGGTAGCTACAATCTTTACCTATCTAACGATACCTCATTTTCCGGGATCCGTAACAGTTCCATTCATGTAGTGACGTTTTCCCTCGAGTCGATTTAGTCACAAAAGCCGCTAAATTGGGTGGGTGGGAGTTGGAGGGGCGGTCATTTACTGACCAAAAACTCCACTAGACCCCCCAATAACTATACATTTTCTTGTTTCTGAAGGTTTGATACATATGTGGAAAAAGACAATTTTCCAGAAAATTTTCATTTTCCCACCGAAAAAAAACAGTAAAGTTTCCCAAATTTCCACACAAATTTCCACGACCAAAGTATAGTTTTTCCAAAATCCAAGACCACAAAACGGTAGCTACAATCTTTACCTATCTAACGATACCTCATTTTCCGGGATCCGTAACAGTTCCATTCATGTAGTGACGTTTTCCCTCGAGTCGATTTAGTCACAAAAGCCGCTAAATTGGGTGGGTGGGAGTTGGAGGGGCGGTCATTTACTGACCAAAAACTCCACTAGACCCCCCAATAACTATACATTTTCTTGATTCTGAAGGTTTGATACATATGTGGAAAAAGACAATTTTCCAGAAAATTTTCATTTTCCCACCGAAAAAAAACAGTAAAGTTTCCCAAATTTCCACACAAATTTCCACGACCAAAGTATAGTTTTTCCAAAATCCAAGACCACAAAACGGTAGCTACAATCTTTACCTATCTAACGATACCTCATTTTCCGGGATCCGTAACAGTTCCATTCATGTAGTGACGTTTTCCCTCGAGTCGATTTAGTCACAAAAGCCGCTAAATTGGGTGGGTGGGAGTTGGAGGGGCGGTCATTTACTGACCAAAAACTCCACTAGACCCCCCAATAACTATACATTTTCTTGATTCTGAAGATTTGATACATATGTGGAAAAAGACAATTTTCCAGAAAATTTTCATTTTCCCACCGAAAAAAAACAGTAAAGTTTCCCAAATTTCCACACAAATTTCCACGACCAAAGTATAGTTTTTCCAAAATCCAAGACCACAAAACGGTAGCTACAATCTTTACCTATCTAACGATACCTCATTTTCCGGGATCCGTAACAGTTCCATTCATGTAGTGACGTTTTCCCTCGAGTCGATTTAGTCACAAAAGCCGCTAAATTGGGTGGGTGGGAGTTGGAGGGGTGGTCATTTACTGACCAAAAACTCCACTAGACCCCCCAATAACTATACATTTTCTTGTTTCTGAAGGTTTGATACATATGTGGAAAAAGACAATTTTCCAGAAAATTTTCATTTTCCCACCGAAAAAAAACAGTAAAGTTTCCCAAATTTCCACACAAATTTCCACGACCAAAGTATAGTTTTTCCAAAATCCAAGACCACAAAACGGTAGCTACAATCTTTACCTATCTAACGATACCTCATTTTCCGGGATCCGTAACAGTTCCATTCATGTAGTGACGTTTTCCCTCGAGTCGATTTAGTCACAAAAGCCGCTAAATTGGGTGGGTGGGAGTTGGAGGGGCGGTCATTTACTGACCAAAAACTCCACTAGACCCCCCAATAACTATACATTTTCTTGATTCTGAAGGTTTGATACATATGTGGAAAAAGACAATTTTCCAGAAAATTTTCATTTTCCCACCGAAAAAAAACAGTAAAGTTTCCCAAATTTCCACACAAATTTCCACGACCAAAGTATAGTTTTTCCAAAATCCAAGACCACAAAACGGTAGCTACAATCTTTACCTATCTAACGATAAAGTTCTATTCATGTAGTGACGTTTTCCCTCGAGTCGATTTAGTCACAAAAGCCGCTAAATTGGGTGGGTGGGAGTTGGAGGGGCGGTCATTTACTGACCAAAAACTCCACTAGACCCCCCAATAACTATACATTTTCTTGATTCTGAAGGTTTGATACATATGTGGAAAAAGACAATTTTCCAGAAAATTTTCATTTTCCCACCGATAAAAAACAGTAAAGTTTCCCAAATTTCCACACAAATTTCCACGACCAAAGTATAGTTTTTCCAAAATTCAAGACGACAAAACGGTAGCTACAATCTTTACCTATCTAACGATACCTCATTTTCCGGGATCCGTAACAGTTCCATTCATGTAGTGACGTTTTCCCTCGAGTCGATTTAGTCACAAAAGCCGCTAAATTGGGTGGGTGGGAGTTGGAGGGGTGGTCATTTACTGACCAAAAACTCCACTAGACCCCCCAATAACTATACATTTTCTTGTTTCTGAAGGTTTGATACATATGTGGAAAAAGACAATTTTCCAGAAAATTTTCATTTTCCCACCGAAAAAAAACAGTAAAGTTTCCCAAATTTCCACACAAATTTCCACGACCAAAGTATAGTTTTTCCAAAATCCAAGACCACAAAACGGTAGCTACAATCTTTACCTATCTAACGATACCTCATTTTCCGGGATCCGTAACAGTTCCATTCATGTAGTGACGTTTTCCCTCGAGTCGATTTAGTCACAAAAGCCGCTAAATTGGGTGGGTGGGAGTTGGAGGGGTGGTCATTTACTGACCAAAAACTCCACTAGACCCCCCAATAACTATACATTTTCTTGATTCTGAAGGTTTGATACATATGTGGAAAAAGACAATTTTCCAGAAAATTTTCATTTTCCCACCGAAAAAAAAACAGTAAAGTTTCCCAAATTTCCACACAAATTTCCACGACCAAAGTATAGTTTTTCCAAAATCCAAGACCACAAAACGGTAGCTACAATCTTTACCTATCTAACGATACCTCATTTTCCGGGATCCGTAACAGTTCCATTCATGTAGTGACGTTTTCCCTCGAGTCGATTTAGTCACAAAAGCCGCTAAATTGGGTGGGTGGGAGTTGGAGTGGCGGTCATTTACTGACCAAAAACTCCACTAGACCCCCCAATAACTATACATTTTCTTGTTTCTGAAGGTTTGATACATATGTGGAAAAAGACAATTTTCCAGAAAATTTTCATTTTCCCACCGAAAAAAAACAGTAAAGTTTCCCAAATTTCCACACAAATTTCCACGACCAAAGTATAGTTTTTCCAAAATCCAAGACCACAAAACGGTAGCTACAATCTTTACCTATCTAACGATACCTCATTTTCCGGGATCCGTAACAGTTCCATTCATGTAGTGACGTTTTCCCTCGAGTCGATTTAGTCACAAAAGCCGCTAAATTGGGTGGGTGGGAGTTGGAGGGGCGGTCATTTACTGACCAAAAACTCCACTAGACCCCCCAATAACTATACATTTTCTTGATTCTGAAGGTTTGATACATATGTGGAAAAAGACAATTTTCCAGAAAATTTTCATTTTCCCACCGAAAAAAAACAGTAAAGTTTCCCAAATTTCCACACAAATTTCCACGACCAAAGTATAGTTTTTCCAAAATCCAAGACCACAAAACGGTAGCTACAATCTTTACCTATCTAACGATAAAGTTCTATTCATGTAGTGACGTTTTCCCTCGAGTCGATTTAGTCACAAAAGCCGCTAAATTGGGTGGGTGGGAGTTGGAGGGGCGGTCATTTACTGACCAAAAACTCCACTAGACCCCCCAATAACTATACATTTTCTTGATTCTGAAGGTTTGATACATATGTGGAAAAAGACAATTTTCCAGAAAATTTTCATTTTCCCACCGAAAAAAAACAGTAAAGTTTCCCAAATTTCCACACAAATTTCCACGACCAAAGTATAGTTTTGCCAAAATTCAAGACGACAAAACGGTAGCTACAATCTTTACCTATCTAACGATACCTCATTTTCCGGGATCCGTAACAGTTCCATTCATGTAGTGACGTTTTCCCTCGAGTCGATTTAGTCACAAAAGCCGCTAAATTGGGTGGGTGGGAGTTGGAGGGGTGGTCATTTACTGACCAAAAACTCCACTAGACCCCCCAATAACTATACATTTTCTTGTTTCTGAAGGTTTGATACATATGTGGAAAAAGACAATTTTCCATAAAATTTTCATTTTCCCACCGAAAAAAAACAGTAAAGTTTCCCAAATTTCCACACAAATTTCCACGACCAAAGTATAGTTTTTCCAAAATCCAAGACCACAAAACGGTAGCTACAATCTTTACCTATCTAACGATACCTCATTTTCCGGGATCCGTAACAGTTCCATTCATGTAGTGACGTTTTCCCTCGAGTCGATTTAGTCACAAAAGCCGCTAAATTGGGTGGGTGGGAGTTGGAGGGGCGGTCATTTACTGACCAAAAACTCCACTAGACCCCCCAATAACTATACATTTTCTTGATTCTGAAGGTTTGATACATATGTGGAAAAAGACAATTTTCCAGAAAATTTTCATTTTCCCACCGAAAAAAACAGTAAAGTTTCCCAAATTTCCACACAAATTTCCACGACCAAAGTATAGTTTTTCCAAAATCCAAGACCACAAAACGGTAGCTACAATCTTTACCTATCTAACGATACCTCATTTTCCGGGATCCGTAACAGTTCCATTCATGTAGTGACGTTTTCCCTCGAGTCGATTTAGTCACAAAAGCCGCTAAATTGGGTGGGTGGGAGTTGGAGGGGCGGTCATTTACTGACCAAAAACTCCACTAGACCCCCCAATAACTATACATTTTCTTGATTCTGAAGGTTTGATACATATGTGGAAAAAGACAATTTTCCAGAAAATTTTCATTTTCCCACCGAAAAAAAACAGTAAAGTTTCCCAAATTTCCACACAAATTTCCACGACCAAAGTATAGTTTTTCCAAAATCCAAGACCACAAAACGGTAGCTACAATCTTTACCTATCTAACGATACCTCATTTTCCGGGATCCGTAACAGTTCCATTCATGTAGTGACGTTTTCCCTCGAGTCGATTTAGTCACAAAAGCCGCTAAATTGGGTGGGTGGGAGTTGGAGGGGTGGTCATTTACTGACCAAAAACTCCACTAGACCCCCCAATAACTATACATTTTCTTGTTTCTGAAGGTTTGATACATATGTGGAAAAAGACAATTTTCCAGAAAATTTTCATTTTCCTACCGAAAAAAAACAGTAAAGTTTCCCAAATTTCCACACAAATTTCCACGACCAAAGTATAGTTTTTCCAAAATCCAAGACCACAAAACGGTAGCTACAATCTTTACCTATCTAACGATACCTCATTTTTCGGGATCCGTAACAGTTCCATTCATGTAGTGACGTTTTCCCTCGAGTCGATTTAGTCACAAAAGCCGCTAAATTGGGTGGGTGGGAGTTGGAGGGGCGGTCATTTACTGACCAAAAACTCCACTAGACCCCCCAATAACTATACATTTTCTTGTTTCTGAAGGTTTGATACATATGTGGAAAAAGACAATTTTCCAGAAAATTTTCATTTTCCTACCGAAAAAAAACAGTAAAGTTTCCCAAATTTCCACACAAATTTCCACGACCAAAGTATAGTTTTTCCAAAATCCAAGACCACAAAACGGTAGCTACAATCTTTACCTATCTAACGATACCTCATTTTTCGGGATCCGTAACAGTTCCATTCATGTAGTGACGTTTTCCCTCGAGTCGATTTAGTCACAAAAGCCGCTAAATTGGGTGGGTGGGAGTTGGAGGGGCGGTCATTTACTGACCAAAAACTCCACTAGACCCCCCAATAACTATACATTTTCTTGTTTCTGAAGGTTTGATACATATGTGGAAAAAGACAATTTTCCAGAAAATTTTCATTTTCCCACCGAAAAAAAACAGTAAAGTTTCCCAAATTTCCACACAAATTTCCACGACCAAAGTATAGTTTTTCCAAAATCCAAGACCACAAAACGGTAGCTACAATCTTTACCTATCTAACGATACCTCATTTTCCGGGATCCGTAACAGTTCCATTCATGTAGTGACGTTTTCCCTCGAGTCGATTTAGTCACAAAAGCCGCTAAATTGGGTGGGTGGGAGTTGGAGGGGCGGTCATTTACTGACCAAAAACTCCACTAGACCCCCCAATAACTATACATTTTCTTGTTTCTGAAGGTTTGATACATATGTGGAAAAAGACAATTTTCCAGAAAATTTTCATTTTCCCACCGAAAAAAAACAGTAAAGTTTCCCAAATTTCCACACAAATTTCCACGACCAAAGTATAGTTTTTCCAAAATCCAAGACCACAAAACGGTAGCTACAATCTTTACCTATCTAACGATACCTCATTTTCCGGGATCCGTAACAGTTCCATTCATGTAGTGACGTTTTCCCTCGAGTCGATTTAGTCACAAAAGCCGCTAAATTGGGTGGGTGGGAGTTGGAGGGGCGGTCATTTACTGACCAAAAACTCCACTAGACCCCCCAATAACTATACATTTTCTTGATTCTGAAGGTTTGATACATATGTGGAAAAAGACAATTTTCCAGAAAATTTTCATTTTCCCACCGAAAAAAAACAGTAAAGTTTCCCAAATTTCCACACAAATTTCCACGACCAAAGTATAGTTTTTCCAAAATCCAAGACCACAAAACGGTAGCTACAATCTTTACCTATCTAACGATACCTCATTTTCCGGGATCCGTAACAGTTCCATTCATGTAGTGACGTTTTCCCTCGAGTCGATTTAGTCACAAAAGCCGCTAAATTGGGTGGGTGGGAGTTGGAGGGGCGGTCATTTACTGACCAAAAACTCCACTAGACCCCCCAATAACTATACATTTTCTTGATTCTGAAGGTTTGATACATATGTGGAAAAAGACAATTTTCCAGAAAATTTTCATTTTCCCACCGAAAAAAAACAGTAAAGTTTCCCAAATTTCCACACAAATTTCCACGACCAAAGTATAGTTTTTCCAAAATCCAAGACCACAAAACGGTAGCTACAATCTTTACCTATCTAACGATACCTCATTTTCCGGGATCCGTAACAGTTCCATTCATGTAGTGACGTTTTCCCTCGAGTCGATTTAGTCACAAAAGCCGCTAAATTGGGTGGGTGGGAGTTGGAGGGGCGGTCATTTACTGACCAAAAACTCCACTAGACCCCCCAATAACTATACATTTTCTTGATTCTGAAGGTTTGATACATATGTGGAAAAAGACAATTTTCCAGAAAATTTTCATTTTCCCACCGAAAAAAAACAGTAAAGTTTCCCAAATTTCCACACAAATTTCCACGACCAAAGTATAGTTTTTCCAAAATCCAAGACCACAAAACGGTAGCTACAATCTTTACCTATCTAACGATACCTCATTTTCCGGGATCCGTAACAGTTCCATTCATGTAGTGACGTTTTCCCTCGAGTCGATTTAGTCACAAAAGCCGCTAAATTGGGTGGGTGGGAGTTGGAGGGGCGGTCATTTACTGACCAAAAACTCCACTAGACCCCCCAATAACTATACATTTTCTTGTTTCTGAAGGTTTGATACATATGTGGAAAAAGACAATTTTCCAGAAAATTTTCATTTTCCCACCGAAAAAAAACAGTAAAGTTTCCCAAATTTCCACACAAATTTCCACGACCAAAGTATAGTTTTTCCAAAATCCAAGACCACAAAACGGTAGCTACAATCTTTACCTATCTAACGATACCTCATTTTCCGGGATCCGTAAAAGTTCCATTCATGTAGTGACGTTTTCCCTCGAGTCGATTTAGTCACAAAAGCCGCTAAATTGGGTGGGTGGGAGTTGGAGGGGCGGTCATTTACTGACCAAAAACTCCACTAGACCCCCCAATAACTATACATTTTCTTGATTCTGAAGGTTTGATACATATGTGGAAAAAGACAATTTTCCAGAAAATTTTCATTTTCCCACCGAAAAAAAACAGTAAAGTTTCCCAAATTTCCACACAAATTTCCACGACCAAAGTATAGTTTTTCCAAAATCCAAGACCACAAAACGGTAGCTACAATCTTTACCTATCTAACGATACCTCATTTTCCGGGATCCGTAACAGTTCCATTCATGTAGTGACGTTTTCCCTCGAGTCGATTTAGTCACAAAAGCCGCTAAATTGGGTGGGTGGGAGTTGGAGGGGCGGTCATTTACTGACCAAAAACTCCACTAGACCCCCCAATAACTATACATTTTCTTGATTCTGAAGGTTTGATACATATGTGGAAAAAGACAATTTTCCAGAAAATTTTCATTTTCCCACCGAAAAAAAACAGTAAAGTTTCCCAAATTTCCACACAAATTTCCACGACCAAAGTATAGTTTTTCCAAAATCCAAGACCACAAAACGGTAGCTACAATCTTTACCTATCTAACGATACCTCATTTTCCGGGATCCGTAACAGTTCCATTCATGTAGTGACGTTTTCCCTCGAGTCGATTTAGTCACAAAAGCCGCTAAATTGGGTGGGTGGGAGTTGGAGGGGCGGTCATTTACTGACCAAAAACTCCACTAGACCCCCCAATAACTATACATTTTCTTGATTCTGAAGGTTTGATACATATGTGGAAAAAGACAATTTTCCAGAAAATTTTCATTTTCCCACCGAAAAAAAACAGTAAAGTTTCCCAAATTTCCACACAAATTTCCACGACCAAAGTATAGTTTTTCCAAAATCCAAGACCACAAAACGGTAGCTACAATCTTTACCTATCTAACGATACCTCATTTTCCGGGATCCGTAACAGTTCCATTCATGTAGTGACGTTTTCCCTCGAGTCGATTTAGTCACAAAAGCCGCTAAATTGGGTGGGTGGGAGTTGGAGGGGCGGTCATTTACTGACCAAAAACTCCACTAGACCCCCCAATAACTATACATTTTCTTGATTCTGAAGGTTTGATACATATGTGGAAAAAGACAATTTTCCAGAAAATTTTCATTTTCCCACCGAAAAAAAACAGTAAAGTTTCCCAAATTTCCACACAAATTTCCACGACCAAAGTATTGTTTTTCCAAAATCCAAGACCACAAAACGGTAGCTACAATCTTTACCTATCTAACGATACCTCATTTTCCGGGATCCGTAACAGTTCCATTCATGTAGTGACGTTTTCCCTCGAGTCGATTTAGTCACAAAAGCCGCTAAATTGGGTGGGTGGGAGTTGGAGGGGTGGTCATTTACTGACCAAAAACTCCACTAGACCCCCCAATAACTATACATTTTCTTGATTCTGAAGGTTTGATACATATGTGGAAAAAGACAATTTTCCAGAAAATTTTCATTTTCCCACCGAAAAAAAACAGTAAAGTTTCCCAAATTTCCACACAAATTTCCACGACCAAAGTATAGTTTTTCCAAAATCCAAGACCACAAAACGGTAGCTACAATCTTTACCTATCTAACGATACCTCATTTTCCGGGATCCGTAACAGTTCCATTCATGTAGTGACGTTTTCCCTCGAGTCGATTTAGTCACAAAAGCCGCTAAATTGGGTGGGTGGGAGTTGGAGGGGCGGTCATTTACTGACCAAAAACTCCACTAGACCCCCCAATAACTATACATTTTCTTGATTCTGAAGGTTTGATACATATGTGGAAAAAGACAATTTTCCAGAAAATTTTCATTTTCCCACCGAAAAAAAACAGTAAAGTTTCCCAAATTTCCACACAAATTTCCACGACCAAAGTATAGTTTTTCCAAAATCCAAGACCACAAAACGGTAGCTACAATCTTTACCTATCTAACGATAAAGTTCTATTCATGTAGTGACGTTTTCCCTCGAGTCGATTTAGTCACAAAAGCCGCTAAATTGGGTGGGTGGGAGTTGGAGGGGTGGTCATTTACTGAGCAAAAACTCCACTAGACCCCCCAATAACTATACATTTTCTTGATTCTGAAGGTTTGATACATATGTGGAAAAAGACAATTTTCCAGAAAATTTTCATTTTCCCACCGAAAAAAAACAGTAAAGTTTCCCAAATTTCCACACAAATTTCCACGACCAAAGTATAGTTTTTCCAAAATCCAAGACCACAAAACGGTAGCTACAATCTTTACCTATCTAACGATACCTCATTTTTCGGGATCCGTAACAGTTCCATTCATGTAGTGACGTTTTCCCTCGAGTCGATTTAGTCACAAAAGCCGCTAAATTGGGTGGGTGGGAGTTGGAGGGGCGGTCATTTACTGACCAAAAACTCCACTAGACCCCCCAATAACTATACATTTTCTTGTTTCTGAAGGTTTGATACATATGTGGAAAAAGACAATTTTCCAGAAAATTTTCATTTTCCCACCGAAAAAAAACAGTAAAGTTTCCCAAATTTCCACACAAATTTCCACGACCAAAGTATTGTTTTTCCAAAATCCAAGACCACAAAACGGTAGCTACAATCTTTACCTATCTAACGATACCTCATTTTCCGGGATCCGTAACAGTTCCATTCATGTAGTGACGTTTTCCCTCGAGTCGATTTAGTCACAAAAGCCGCTAAATTGGGTGGGTGGGAGTTGGAGGGGCGGTCATTTACTGACCAAAAACTCCACTAGACCCCCCAATAACTATACATTTTCTTGTTTCTGAAGGTTTGATACATATGTGGAAAAAGACAATTTTCCAGAAAATTTTCATTTTCCCACCGAAAAAAAAACAGTAAAGTTTCCCAAATTTCCACACAAATTTCCACGACCAAAGTATAGTTTTTCCAAAATCCAAGACCACAAAACGGTAGCTACAATCTTTACCTATCTAACGATACCTCATTTTCCGGGATCCGTAACAGTTCCATTCATGTAGTGACGTTTTCCCTCGAGTCGATTTAGTCACAAAAGCCGCTAAATTGGGTGGGTGGGAGTTGGAGGGGCGGTCATTTACTGACCAAAAACTCCACTAGACCCCCCAATAACTATACATTTTCTTGATTCTGAAGGTTTGATACATATGTGGAAAAAGACAATTTTCCAGAAAATTTTCATTTTCCCACCGAAAAAAAACAGTAAAGTTTCCCAAATTTCCACACAAATTTCCACGACCAAAGTATAGTTTTTCCAAAATCCAAGACCACAAAACGGTAGCTACAATCTTTACCTATCTAACGATACCTCATTTTCCGGGATCCGTAACAGTTCCATTCATGTAGTGACGTTTTCCCTCGAGTCGATTTAGTCACAAAAGCCGCTAAATTGGGTGGGTGGGAGTTGGAGGGGTGGTCATTTACTGACCAAAAACTCCACTAGACCCCCCAATAACTATACATTTTCTTGATTCTGAAGGTTTGATACATATGTGGAAAAAGACAATTTTCCAGAAAATTTTCATTTTCCCACCGAAAAAAAACAGTAAAGTTTCCCAAATTTCCACACAAATTTCCACGACCAAAGTATAGTTTTTCCAAAATCCAAGACCACAAAACGGTAGCTACAATCTTTACCTATCTAACGATACCTCATTTTCCGGGATCCGTAACAGTTCCATTCATGTAGTGACGTTTTCCCTCGAGTCGATTTAGTCACAAAAGCCGCTAAATTGGGTGGGTGGGAGTTGGAGGGGCGGTCATTTACTGACCAAAAACTCCACTAGACCCCCCAATAACTATACATTTTCTTGATTCTGAAGGTTTGATACATATGTGGAAAAAGACAATTTTCCAGAAAATTTTCATTTTCCCACCGAAAAAAAACAGTAAAGTTTCCCAAATTTCCACACAAATTTCCACGACCAAAGTATAGTTTTTTCCAAAATCCAAGACCACAAAACGGTAGCTACAATCTTTACCTATCTAACGATAAAGTTCTATTCATGTAGTGACGTTTTCCCTCGAGTCGATTTAGTCACAAAAGCCGCTAAATTGGGTGGGTGGGAGTTGGAGGGGTGGTCATTTACTGAGCAAAAACTCCACTAGACCCCCCAATAACTATACATTTTCTTGATTCTGAAGGTTTGATACATATGTGGAAAAAGACAATTTTCCAGAAAATTTTCATTTTCCCACCGAAAAAAAACAGTAAAGTTTCCCAAATTTCCACACAAATTTCCACGACCAAAGTATAGTTTTTCCAAAATCCAAGACCACAAAACGGTAGCTACAATCTTTACCTATCTAACGATACCTCATTTTTCGGGATCCGTAACAGTTCCATTCATGTAGTGACGTTTTCCCTCGAGTCGATTTAGTCACAAAAGCCGCTAAATTGGGTGGGTGGGAGTTGGAGGGGCGGTCATTTACTGACCAAAAACTCCACTAGACCCCCCAATAACTATACATTTTCTTGTTTCTGAAGGTTTGATACATATGTGGAAAAAGACAATTTTCCAGAAAATTTTCATTTTCCCACCGAAAAAAAACAGTAAAGTTTCCCAAATTTCCACACAAATTTCCACGACCAAAGTATTGTTTTTCCAAAATCCAAGACCACAAAACGGTAGCTACAATCTTTACCTATCTAACGATACCTCATTTTCCGGGATCCGTAACAGTTCCATTCATGTAGTGACGTTTTCCCTCGAGTCGATTTAGTCACAAAAGCCGCTAAATTGGGTGGGTGGGAGTTGGAGGGGCGGTCATTTACTGACCAAAAACTCCACTAGACCCCCCAATAACTATACATTTTCTTGTTTCTGAAGGTTTGATACATATGTGGAAAAAGACAATTTTCCAGAAAATTTTCATTTTCCCACCGAAAAAAAACAGTAAAGTTTCCCAAATTTCCACACAAATTTCCACGACCAAAGTATAGTTTTTCCAAAATCCAAGACCACAAAACGGTAGCTACAATCTTTACCTATCTAACGATACCTCATTTTCCGGGATCCGTAACAGTTCCATTCATGTAGTGACGTTTTCCCTCGAGTCGATTTAGTCACAAAAGCCGCTAAATTGGGTGGGTGGGAGTTGGAGGGGCGGTCATTTACTGACCAAAAACTCCACTAGACCCCCCAATAACTATACATTTTCTTGATTCTGAAGGTTTGATACATATGTGGAAAAAGACAATTTTCCAGAAATTTTTCATTTTCCCACCGAAAAAAAACAGTAAAGTTTCCCAAATTTCCACACAAATTTCCACGACCAAAGTATAGTTTTTCCAAAATCCAAGACCACAAAACGGTAGCTACAATCTTTACCTATCTAACGATACCTCATTTTCCGGGATCCGTAACAGTTCCATTCATGTAGTGACGTTTTCCCTCGAGTCGATTTAGTCACAAAAGCCGCTAAATTGGGTGGGTGGGAGTTGGAGGGGCGGTCATTTACTGACCAAAAACTCCACTAGACCCCCCAATAACTATACATTTTCTTGATTCTGAAGGTTTGATACATATGTGGAAAAAGACAATTTTCCAGAAAATTTTCATTTTCCCACCGAAAAACAACAGTAAAGTTTCCCAAATTTCCACACAAATTTCCACGACCAAAGTATAGTTTTTCCAAAATCCAAGACCACAAAACGGTAGCTACAATCTTTACCTATCTAACGATACCTCATTTTCCGGGATCCGTAACAGTTCCATTCATGTAGTGACGTTTTCCCTCGAGTCGATTTAGTCACAAAAGCCGCTAAATTGGGTGGGTGGGAGTTGGAGGGGCGGTCATTTACTGACCAAAAACTCCACTAGACCCCCCAATAACTATACATTTTCTTGATTCTGAAGGTTTGATACATATGTGGAAAAAGACAATTTTCCAGAAAATTTTCATTTTCCCACCGAAAAAAAACAGTAAAGTTTCCCAAATTTCCACACAAATTTCCACGACCAAAGTATAGTTTTTCCAAAATCCAAGACCACAAAACGGTAGCTACAATCTTTACCTATCTAACGATACCTCATTTTCCGGGATCCGTAACAGTTCCATTCATGTAGTGACGTTTTCCCTCGAGTCGATTTAGTCACAAAAGCCGCTAAATTGGGTGGGTGGGAGTTGGAGGGGTGGTCATTTACTGACCAAAAACTCCACTAGACCCCCCAATAACTATACATTTTCTTGATTCTGAAGGTTTGATACATATGTGGAAAAAGACAATTTTCCAGAAAATTTTCATTTTCCCACCGAAAAAAAACAGTAAAGTTTCCCAAATTTCCACACAAATTTCCACGACCAAAGTATAGTTTTTCCAAAATCCAAGACCACAAAACGGTAGCTACAATCTTTACCTATCTAACGATACCTCATTTTCCGGGATCCGTAACAGTTCCATTCATGTAGTGACGTTTTCCCTCGAGTCGATTTAGTCACAAAAGCCGCTAAATTGGGTGGGTGGGAGTTGGAGGGGCGGTCATTTACTGACCAAAAACTCCACTAGACCCCCCAATAACTATACATTTTCTTGATTCTGAAGGTTTGATACATATGTGGAAAAAGACAATTTTCCAGAAAATTTTCATTTTCCCACCGAAAAAAAACAGTAAAGTTTCCCAAATTTCCACACAAATTTCCACGACCAAAGTATAGTTTTTCCAAAATCCAAGACCACAAAACGGTAGCTACAATCTTTACCTATCTAACGATACCTCATTTTCCGGGATCCGTAACAGTTCCATTCATGTAGTGACGTTTTCCCTCGAGTCGATTTAGTCACAAAAGCCGCTAAATTGGGTGGGTGGGAGTTGGAGGGGTGGTCATTTACTGACCAAAAACTCCACTAGACCCCCCAATAACTATACATTTTCTTGATTCTGAAGGTTTGATACATATGTGGAAAAAGACAATTTTCCAGAAAATTTTCATTTTCCCACCGAAAAAAAACAGTAAAGTTTCCCAAATTTCCACACAAATTTCCACGACCAAAGTATAGTTTTTCCAAAATCCAAGACCACAAAACGGTAGCTACAATCTTTACCTATCTAACGATAAAGTTCTATTCATGTAGTGACGTTTTCCCTCGAGTCGATTTAGTCACAAAAGCCGCTAAATTGGGTGGGTGGGAGTTGGAGGGGCGGTCATTTACTGACCAAAAACTCCACTAGACCCCCCAATAACTATACATTTTCTTGATTCTGAAGGTTTGATACATATGTGGAAAAAGACAATTTTCCAGAAAATTTTCATTTTCCCACCGAAAAAAAACAGTAAAGTTTCCCAAATTTCCACACAAATTTCCACGACCAAAGTATAGTTTTTCCAAAATCCAAGACCACAAAACGGTAGCTACAATCTTTACCTATCTAACGATACCTCATTTTCCGGGATCCGTAACAGTTCCATTCATGTAGTGACGTTTTCCCTCGAGTCGATTTAGTCACAAAAGCCGCTAAATTGGGTGGGTGGGAGTTGGAGGGGTGGTCATTTACTGACCAAAAACTCCACTAGACCCCCCAATAACTATACATTTTCTTGTTTCTGAAGGTTTGATACATATGTGGAAAAAGACAATTTTCCAGAAAATTTTCATTTTCCCACCGAAAAAAAACAGTAAAGTTTCCCAAATTTCCACACAAATTTCCACGACCAAAGTATAGTTTTTCCAAAATCCAAGACCACAAAACGGTAGCTACAATCTTTACCTATCTAACGATACCTCATTTTCCGGGATCCGTAACAGTTCCATTCATGTAGTGACGTTTTCCCTCGAGTCGATTTAGTCACAAAAGCCGCTAAATTGGGTGGGTGGGAGTTGGAGGGGTGGTCATTTACTGACCAAAAACTCCACTAGACCCCCCAATAACTATACATTTTCTTGTTTCTGAAGGTTTGATACATATGTGGAAAAAGACAATTTTCCAGAAAATTTTCATTTTCCCACCGAAAAACAACAGTAAAGTTTCCCAAATTTCCACACAAATTTCCACGACCAAAGTATAGTTTTTCCAAAATCCAAGACCACAAAACGGTAGCTACAATCTTTACCTATCTAACGATACCTCATTTTCCGGGATCCGTAACAGTTCCATTCATGTAGTGACGTTTTCCCTCGAGTCGATTTAGTCACAAAAGCCGCTAAATTGGGTGAGTGGGAGTTGGAGTGGTGGTCATTTACTGACCAAAAACTCCACTAGACCCCCCAATAACTATACATTTTCTTGATTCTGAAGGTTTGATACATATGTGGAAAAAGACAATTTTCCAGAAAATTTTCATTTTCCCACCGAAAAAAAACAGTAAAGTTTCCCAAATTTCCACACAAATTTCCACGACCAAAGTATAGTTTTTCCAAAATCCAAGACCACAAAACGGTAGCTACAATCTTTACCTATCTAACGATACCTCATTTTCCGGGATCCGTAACAGTTCCATTCATGTAGTGACGTTTTCCCTCGAGTCGATTTAGTCACAAAAGCCGCTAAATTGGGTGAGTGGGAGTTGGAGTGGTGGTCATTTACTGACCAAAAACTCCACTAGACCCCCCAATAACTATACATTTTCTTGTTTCTGAAGGTTTGATACATATGTGGAAAAAGACAATTTTCCAGAAAATTTTCATTTTCCCACCGAAAAAAAACAGTAAAGTTTCCCAAATTTCCACACAAATTTCCACGACCAAAGTATAGTTTTTCCAAAATCCAAGACCACAAAACGGTAGCTACAATCTTTACCTATCTAACGATACCTCATTTTTTGGGATCCGTAACAGTTCCATTCATGTAGTGACGTTTTCCCTCGAGTCGATTTAGTCACAAAAGCCGCTAAATTGGGTGGGTGGGAGTTGGAGGGGCGGTCATTTACTGACCAAAAACTCCACTAGACCCCAAGCAGTGGTATCAACGCAGAGTACTGAAGGTTTTGATATATATGTGGAAAAAGACAATTTTCCAGAAAATTTTCATTTTCCCACCGAAAAAAAACAGTAAAGTTTCCCAAATTTCCACACAAATTTCCACGACCAAAGTATAGTTTTTCCAAAATCCAAGACCACAAAACGGTAGCTACAATCTTTACCTATCTAACGATACCTCATTTTCCGGGATCCGTAACAGTTCCATTCATGTAGTGACGTTTTCCCTCGAGTCGATTTAGTCACAAAAGCCGCTAAATTGGGTGGGTGGGAGTTGGAGGGGCGGTCATTTACTGACCAAAAACTCCACTAGACCCCCCAAAAACTATACATTTTCTTGATTCTGAAGGTTTGATACATATGTGGAAAAAGACAATTTTCCAGAAAATTTTCATTTTCCCACCGAAAAAAAACAGTAAAGTTTCCCAAATTTCCACACAAATTTCCACGACCAAAGTATAGTTTTTCCAAAATCCAAGACCACAAAACGGTAGCTACAATCTTTACCTATCTAACGATACCTCATTTTCCGGGATCCGTAACAGTTCCATTCATGTAGTGACGTTTTCCCTCGAGTCGATTTAGTCACAAAAGCCGCTAAATTGGGTGAGTGGGAGTTGGAGTGGTGGTCATTTACTGACCAAAAACTCCACTAGACCCCCCAATAACTATACATTTTCTTGATTCTGAAGGTTTGATACATATGTGGAAAAAGACAATTTTCCAGAAAATTTTCATTTTCCCACCGAAAAAAAACAGTAAAGTTTCCCAAATTTCCACACAAATTTCCACGACCAAAGTATAGTTTTTCCAAAATCCAAGACCACAAAACGGTAGCTACAATCTTTACCTATCTAACGATACCTCATTTTCCGGGATCCGTAACAGTTCCATTCATGTAGTGACATTTTCCCTCGAGTCGATTTAGTCACAAAAGCCGCTAAATTGGGTGGGTGGGAGTTGGAGGGGTGGTCATTTACTGACCAAAAACTCCACTAGACCCCCCAATAACTATACATTTTCTTGATTCTGAAGGTTTGATACATATGTGGAAAAAGACAATTTTCCAGAAAATTTTCATTTTCCCACCGAAAAAAAACAGTAAAGTTTCCCAAATTTCCACACAAATTTCCACGACCAAAGTATAGTTTTTCCAAAATCCAAGACCACAAAACGGTAGCTACAATCTTTACCTATCTAACGATACCTCATTTTCCGGGATCCGTAACAGTTCCATTCATGTAGTGACGTTTTCCCTCGAGTCGATTTAGTCACAAAAGCCGCTAAATTGGGTGGGTGGGAGTTGGAGGGGTGGTCATTTACTGACCAAAAACTCCACTAGACCCCCCAATAACTATACATTTTCTTGATTCTGAAGGTTTGATACATATGTGGAAAAAGACAATTTTCCAGAAAATTTTCATTTTCCCACCGAAAAAAAAACAGTAAAGTTTCCCAAATTTCCACACAAATTTCCACGACCAAAGTATAGTTTTTCCAAAATCCAAGACGACAAAACGGTAGCTACAATCTTTACCTATCTAACGATACCTCATTTTCCGGGATCCGTAACAGTTCCATTCATGTAGTGACGTTTTCCCTCGAGTCGATTTAGTCACAAAAGCCGCTAAATTGGGTGGGTGGGAGTTGGAGGGGTGGTCATTTACTGACCAAAAACTCCACTAGACCCCCCAATAACTATACATTTTCTTGATTCTGAAGGTTTGATACATATGTGGAAAAAGACAATTTTCCAGAAAATTTTCATTTTCCCACCGAAAAAAAACAGTAAAGTTTCCCAAATTTCCACACAAATTTCCACGACCAAAGTATAGTTTTTCCAAAATCCAAGACCACAAAACGGTAGCTACAATCTTTACCTATCTAACGATACCTCATTTTCCGGGATCCGTAACAGTTCCATTCATGTAGTGACGTTTTCCCTCGAGTCGATTTAGTCACAAAAGCCGCTAAATTGGGTGGGTGGGAGTTGGAGGGGTGGTCATTTACTGACCAAAAACTCCACTAGACCCCCAATAACTATACATTTTCTTGATTCTGAAGGTTTGATACATATGTGGAAAAAGACAATTTTCCAGAAAATTTTCATTTTCCCACCGAAAAAAAACAGTAAAGTTTCCCAAATTTCCACACAAATTTCCACGACCAAAGTATAGTTTTTCCAAAATCCAAGACCACAAAACGGTAGCTACAATCTTTACCTATCTAACGATACCTCATTTTCCGGGATCCGTAACAGTTCCATTCATGTAGTGACGTTTTCCCTCGAGTCGATTTAGTCACAAAAGCCGCTAAATTGGGTGGGTGGGAGTTGGAGGGGCGGTCATTTACTGACCAAAAACTCCACTAGACCCCCCAATAACTATACATTTTCTTGATTCTGAAGGTTTGATACATATGTGGAAAAAGACAATTTTCCAGAAAATTTTCATTCTCCCACCGAAAAAAAACAGTAAAGTTTCCCAAATTTCCACACAAATTTCCACGACCAAAGTATAGTTTTTCCAAAATCCAAGACCACAAAACGGTAGCTACAATCTTTACCTATCTAACGATAAAGTTCTATTCATGTAGTGACGTTTTCCCTCGAGTCGATTTAGTCACAAAAGCCGCTAAATTGGGTGGGTGGGAGTTGGAGGGGTGGTCATTTACTGACCAAAAACTCCACTAGACCCCCCAATAACTATACATTTTCTTGATTCTGAAGGTTTGATACATATGTGGAAAAAGACAATTTTCCAGAAAATTTTCATTTTCCCACCGAAAAAAAACAGTAAAGTTTCCCAAATTTCCACACAAATTTCCACGACCAAAGTATAGTTTTTCCAAAATCCAAGACCACAAAACGGTAGCTACAATCTTTACCTATCTAACGATACCTCATTTTCCGGGATCCGTAACAGTTCCATTCATGTAGTGACGTTTTCCCTCGAGTCGATTTAGTCACAAAAGCCGCTAAATTGGGTGGGTGGGAGTTGGAGGGGCGGTCATTTACTGACCAAAAACTCCACTAGACCCCCCAATAACTATACATTTTCTTGTTTCTGAAGGTTTGATACATATGTGGAAAAAGACAATTTTCCAGAAAATTTTCATTTTCCCACCGAAAAAAAACAGTAAAGTTTCCCAAATTTCCACACAAATTTCCACGACCAAAGTATAGTTTTTCCAAAATCCAAGACCACAAAACGGTAGCTACAATCTTTACCTATCTAACGATACCTCATTTTCCGGGATCCGTAACAGTTCCATTCATGTAGTGACGTTTTCCCTCGAGTCGATTTAGTCACAAAAGCCGCTAAATTGGGTGGGTGGGAGTTGGAGGGGCGGTCATTTACTGACCAAAAACTCCACTAGACCCCCCAATAACTATACATTTTCTTGATTCTGAAGGTTTGATACATATGTGGAAAAAGACAATTTTCCAGAAAATTTTCATTTTCCCACCGAAAAAAAACAGTAAAGTTTCCCAAATTTCCACACAAATTTCCACGACCAAAGTATAGTTTTTCCAAAATCCAAGACCACAAAACGGTAGCTACAATCTTTACCTATCTAACGATACCTCATTTTCCGGGATCCGTAACAGTTCCATTCATGTAGTGACGTTTTCCCTCGAGTCGATTTAGTCACAAAAGCCGCTAAATTGGGTGGGTGGGAGTTGGAGGGGCGGTCATTTACTGACCAAAAACTCC
Source organism: Forcipomyia taiwana (assembly GCA_963930915.1). Classification (NCBI taxonomy): domain Eukaryota; kingdom Metazoa; phylum Arthropoda; class Insecta; order Diptera; family Ceratopogonidae; genus Forcipomyia; species Forcipomyia taiwana. The sequence continues at coordinate 43,548 of CAWVOI010000039.1, forward strand.
ACTAGACCCCCCAATAACTATACATTTTCTTGATTCTGAAGGTTTGATACATATGTGGAAAAAGACAATTTTCCAGAAAATTTTCATTTTCCCACCGAAAAAAAACAGTAAAGTTTCCCAAATTTCCACACAAATTTCCACGACCAAAGTATAGTTTTTCCAAAATCCAAGACCACAAAACGGTAGCTACAATCTTTACCTATCTAACGATACCTCATTTTCCGGGATCCGTAACAGTTCCATTCATGTAGTGACGTTTTCCCTCGAGTCGATTTAGTCACAAAAGCCGCTAAATTGGGTGGGTGGGAGTTGGAGGGGCGGTCATTTACTGACCAAAAACTCCACTAGACCCCCCAATAACTATACATTTTCTTGATTCTGAAGGTTTGATACATATGTGGAAAAAGACAATTTTCCAGAAAATTTTCATTTTCCCACCGAAAAAAAACAGTAAAGTTTCCCAAATTTCCACACAAATTTCCACGACCAAAGTATAGTTTTTCCAAAATCCAAGACCACAAAACGGTAGCTACAATCTTTACCTATCTAACGATACCTCATTTTCCGGGATCCGTAACAGTTCCATTCATGTAGTGACGTTTTCCCTCGAGTCGATTTAGTCACAAAAGCCGCTAAATTGGGTGGGTGGGAGTTGGAGGGGTGGTCATTTACTGACCAAAAACTCCACTAGACCCCCCAATAACTATACATTTTCTTGATTCTGAAGGTTTGATACATATGTGGAAAAAGACAATTTTCCAGAAAATTTTCATTTTCCCACCGAAAAAAAACAGTAAAGTTTCCCAAATTTCCACACAAATTTCCACGACCAAAGTATAGTTTTTCCAAAATCCAAGACCACAAAACGGTAGCTACAATCTTTACCTATCTAACGATACCTCATTTTCCGGGATCCGTAACAGTTCCATTCATGTAGTGACGTTTTCCCTCGAGTCGATTTAGTCACAAAAGCCGCTAAATTGGGTGGGTGGGAGTTGGAGGGGCGGTCATTTACTGACCAAAAACTCCACTAGACCCCCCAATAACTATACATTTTCTTGATTCTGAAGGTTTGATACATATGTGGAAAAAGACAATTTTCCAGAAAATTTTCATTTTCCCACCGAAAAAAAACAGTAAAGTTTCCCAAATTTCCACACAAATTTCCACGACCAAAGTATAGTTTTTCCAAAATCCAAGACCACAAAACGGTAGCTACAATCTTTACCTATCTAACGATACCTCATTTTCCGGGATCCGTAACAGTTCCATTCATGTAGTGACGTTTTCCCTCGAGTCGATTTAGTCACAAAAGCCGCTAAATTGGGTGGGTGGGAGTTGGAGGGGCGGTCATTTACTGACCAAAAACTCCACTAGACCCCCCAATAACTATACATTTTCTTGTTTCTGAAGGTTTGATACATATGTGGAAAAAGACAATTTTCCAGAAAATTTTCATTTTCCCACCGAAAAAAAACAGTAAAGTTTCCCAAATTTCCACACAAATTTCCACGACCAAAGTATAGTTTTTCCAAAATCCAAGACGACAAAACGGTAGCTACAATCTTTACCTATCTAACGATACCTCATTTTCCGGGATCCGTAACAGTTCCATTCATGTAGTGACGTTTTCCCTCGAGTCGATTTAGTCACAAAAGCCGCTAAATTGGGTGGGTGGGAGTTGGAGGGGCGGTCATTTACTGACCAAAAACTCCACTAGACCCCCCAATAACTATACATTTTCTTGATTCTGAAGGTTTGATACATATGTGGAAAAAGACAATTTTCCAGAAAATTTTCATTTTCCCACCGAAAAAAAACAGTAAAGTTTCCCAAATTTCCACACAAATTTCCACGACCAAAGTATAGTTTTTCCAAAATCCAAGACCACAAAACGGTAGCTACAATCTTTACCTATCTAACGATAAAGTTCTATTCATGTAGTGACGTTTTCCCTCGAGTCGATTTAGTCACAAAAGCCGCTAAATTGGGTGGGTGGGAGTTGGAGGGGTGGTCATTTACTGACCAAAAACTCCACTAGACCCCCCAATAACTATACATTTTCTTGATTCTGAAGGTTTGATACATATGTGGAAAAAGACAATTTTCCAGAAAATTTTCATTTTCCCACCGAAAAAAAACAGTAAAGTTTCCCAAATTTCCACACAAATTTCCACGACCAAAGTATAGTTTTTCCAAAATCCAAGACCACAAAACGGTAGCTACAATCTTTACCTATCTAACGATACCTCATTTTCCGGGATCCGTAACAGTTCCATTCATGTAGTGACGTTTTCCCTCGAGTCGATTTAGTCACAAAAGCCGCTAAATTGGGTGGGTGGGAGTTGGAGGGGTGGTCATTTACTGACCAAAAACTCCACTAGACCCCCCAATAACTATACATTTTCTGGATTCTGAAGGTTTGATACATATGTGGAAAAAGACAATTTTCCAGAAAATTTTCATTTTCCCACCGAAAAAAAACAGTAAAGTTTCCCAAATTTCCACACAAATTTCCACGACCAAAGTATAGTTTTTCCAAAATCCAAGACCACAAAACGGTAGCTACAATCTTTACCTATCTAACGATACCTCATTTTCCGGGATCCGTAACAGTTCCATTCATGTAGTGACGTTTTCCCTCGAGTCGATTTAGTCACAAAAGCCGCTAAATTGGGTGGGTGGGAGTTGGAGGGGCGGTCATTTACTGACCAAAAACTCCACTAGACCCCCCAATAACTATACATTTTCTTGATTCTGAAGGTTTGATACATATGTGGAAAAAGACAATTTTCCAGAAAATTTTCATTTTCCCACCGAAAAAAAACAGTAAAGTTTCCCAAATTTCCACACAAATTTCCACGACCAAAGTATAGTTTTTCCAAAATTCAAGACCACAAAACGGTAGCTACAATCTTTACCTATCTAACGATACCTCATTTTCCGGGATCCGTAACAGTTCCATTCATGTAGTGACGTTTTCCCTCGAGTCGATTTAGTCACAAAAGCCGCTAAATTGGGTGGGTGGGAGTTGGAGGGGTGGTCATTTACTGACCAAAAACTCCACTAGACCCCCCAATAACTATACATTTTCTTGATTCTGAAGGTTTGATACATATGTGGAAAAAGACAATTTTCCAGAAAATTTTCATTTTCCCACCGAAAAAAAAACAGTAAAGTTTCCCAAATTTCCACACAAATTTCCACGACCAAAGTATAGTTTTTCCAAAATCCAAGACGACAAAACGGTAGCTACAATCTTTACCTATCTAACGATACCTCATTTTCCGGGATCCGTAACAGTTCCATTCATGTAGTGACGTTTTCCCTCGAGTCGATTTAGTCACAAAAGCCGCTAAATTGGGTGGGTGGGAGTTGGAGGGGCGGTCATTTACTGACCAAAAACTCCACTAGACCCCCCAATAACTATACATTTTCTTGATTCTGAAGGTTTGATACATATGTGGAAAAAGACAATTTTCCAGAAAATTTTCATTTTCCCACCGAAAAAAAACAGTAAAGTTTCCCAAATTTCCACACAAATTTCCACGACCAAAGTATAGTTTTTCCAAAATCCAAGACGACAAAACGGTAGCTACAATCTTTACCTATCTAACAATACCTCATTTTCCGGGATCCGTAACAGTTCCATTCATGTAGTGACGTTTTCCCTCGAGTCGATTTAGTCACAAAAGCCGCTAAATTGGGTGGGTGGGAGTTGGAGGGGTGGTCATTTACTGACCAAAAACTCCACTAGACCCCCCAATAACTATACATTTTCTTGATTCTGAAGGTTTGATACATATGTGGAAAAAGACAATTTTCCAGAAAATTTTCATTTTCCCACCGAAAAAAAACAGTAAAGTTTCCCAAATTTCCACACAAATTTCCACGACCAAAGTATAGTTTTTCCAAAATTCAAGACGACAAAACGGTAGCTACAATCTTTACCTATCTAACGATACCTCATTTTCCGGGATCCGTAACAGTTCCATTCATGTAGTGACGTTTTCCCTCGAGTCGATTTAGTCACAAAAGCCGCTAAATTGGGTGGGTGGGAGTTGGAGGGGCGGTCATTTACTGACCAAAAACTCCACTAGACCCCCCAATAACTATACATTTTCTTGATTCTGAAGGTTTGATACATATGTGGAAAAAGACAATTTTCCAGAAAATTTTCATTTTCCCACCGAAAAAAACAGTAAAGTTTCCCAAATTTCCACACAAATTTCCACGACCAAAGTATAGTTTTTCAAAAATTCAAGACCACAAAACGGTAGCTACAATCTTTACCTATCTAACGATACCTCATTTTCCGGGATCCGTAACAGTTCCATTCATGTAGTGACGTTTTCCCTCGAGTCGATTTAGTCACAAAAGCCGCTAAATTGGGTGGGTGGGAGTTGGAGGGGTGGTCATTTACTGACCAAAAACTCCACTAGACCCCCCAATAACTATACATTTTCTTGATTCTGAAGGTTTGATACATATGTGGAAAAAGACAATTTTCCAGAAAATTTTCATTTTCCCACCGAAAAAAAACAGTAAAGTTTCCCAAATTTCCACACAAATTTCCACGACCAAAGTATAGTTTTTCAAAAATTCAAGACCACAAAACGGTAGCTACAATCTTTACCTATCTAACGATACCTCATTTTCCGGGATCCGTAACAGTTCCATTCATGTAGTGACGTTTTCCCTCGAGTCGATTTAGTCACAAAAGCCGCTAAATTGGGTGGGTGGGAGTTGGAGGGGCGGTCATTTACTGACCAAAAACTCCACTAGACCCCCCAATAACTATACATTTTCTTGATTCTGAAGGTTTGATACATATGTGGAAAAAGACAATTTTCCAGAAAATTTTCATTTTCCCACCGAAAAAAACAGTAAAGTTTCCCAAATTTCCACACAAATTTCCACGACCAAAGTATAGTTTTTCAAAAATTCAAGACCACAAAACGGTAGCTACAATCTTTACCTATCTAACGATACCTCATTTTCCGGGATCCGTAACAGTTCCATTCATGTAGTGACGTTTTCCCTCGAGTCGATTTAGTCACAAAAGCCGCTAAATTGGGTGGGTGGGAGTTGGAGGGGTGGTCATTTACTGACCAAAAACTCCACTAGACCCCCCAATAACTATACATTTTCTTGATTCTGAAGGTTTGATACATATGTGGAAAAAGACAATTTTCCAGAAAATTTTCATTTTCCCACCGAAAAAAAACAGTAAAGTTTCCCAAATTTCCACACAAATTTCCACGACCAAAGTATAGTTTTTCCAAAATCCAAGACGACAAAACGGTAGCTACAATCTTTACCTATCTAACGATACCTCATTTTCCGGGATCCGTAACAGTTCCATTCATGTAGTGACGTTTTCCCTCGAGTCGATTTAGTCACAAAAGCCGCTAAATTGGGTGGGTGGGAGTTGGAGGGGCGGTCATTTACTGACCAAAAACTCCACTAGACCCCCCAAAAACTATACATTTTCTTGATTCTGAAGGTTTGATACATATGTGGAAAAAGACAATTTTCCAGAAAATTTTCATTTTCCCACCGAAAAAAAACAGTAAAGTTTCCCAAATTTCCACACAAATTTCCACGACCAAAGTATAGTTTTTCCAAAATCCAAGACCACAAAACGGTAGCTACAATCTTTACCTATCTAACGATACCTCATTTTCCGGGATCCGTAACAGTTCCATTCATGTAGTGACGTTTTCCCTCGAGTCGATTTAGTCACAAAAGCCGCTAAATTGGGTGGGTGGGAGTTGGAGGGGTGGTCATTTACTGACCAAAAACTCCACTAGACCCCCCAATAACTATACATTTTCTTGATTCTGAAGGTTTGATACATATGTGGAAAAAGACAATTTTCCAGAAAATTTTCATTTTCCCACCGAAAAAAAACAGTAAAGTTTCCCAAATTTCCACACAAATTTCCACGACCAAAGTATAGTTTTTCCAAAATCCAAGACCACAAAACGGTAGCTACAATCTTTACCTATCTAACGATACCTCATTTTCCGGGATCCGTAACAGTTCCATTCATGTAGTGACGTTTTCCCTCGAGTCGATTTAGTCACAAAAGCCGCTAAATTGGGTGGGTGGGAGTTGGAGGGGTGGTCATTTACTGACCAAAAACTCCACTAGACCCCCCAATAACTATACATTTTCTTGTTTCTGAAGGTTTGATACATATGTGGAAAAAGACAATTTTCCAGAAAATTTTCATTTTCCCACCGAAAAAAAACAGTAAAGTTTCCCAAATTTCCACACAAATTTCCACGACCAAAGTATAGTTTTTCCAAAATCCAAGACCACAAAACGGTAGCTACAATCTTTACCTATCTAACGATACCTCATTTTCCGGGATCCGTAACAGTTCCATTCATGTAGTGACGTTTTCCCTCGAGTCGATTTAGTCACAAAAGCCGCTCAATTGGGTGGGTGGGAGTTGGAGTGGCGGTCATTTACTGACCAAAAACTCCACTAGACCCCCCGATAACTATACATTTTCTTGATTCTGAAGGTTTGATACATATGTGGAAAAAGACAATTTTCCAGAAAATTTTCATTTTCCCACCGAAAAAAAACAGTAAAGTTTCCCAAATTTCCACACAAATTTCCACGACCAAAGTATAGTTTTTCCAAAATTCAAGACCACAAAACGGTAGCTACAATCTTTACCTATCTAACGATACCTCATTTTCCGGGATCCGTAACAGTTCCATTCATGTAGTGACGTTTTCCCTCGAGTCGATTTAGTCACAAAAGCCGCTAAATTGGGTGGGTGGGAGTTGGAGGGGCGGTCATTTACTGACCAAAAACTCCACTAGACCCCCCAATAACTATACATTTTCTTGTTTCTGAAGGTTTGATACATATGTGGAAAAAGACAATTTTCCAGAAAATTTTCATTTTCCCACCGAAAAAAAACAGTAAAGTTTCCCAAATTTCCACACAAATTTCCACGACCAAAGTATAGTTTTTCCAAAATCCAAGACCACAAAACGGTAGCTACAATCTTTACCTATCTAACGATACCTCATTTTCCGGGATCCGTAACAGTTCCATTCATGTAGTGACGTTTTCCCTCGAGTCGATTTAGTCACAAAAGCCGCTAAATTGGGTGGGTGGGAGTTGGAGGGGTGGTCATTTACTGACCAAAAACTCCACTAGACCCCCCAATAACTATACATTTTCTTGATTCTGAAGGTTTGATACATATGTGGAAAAAGACAATTTTCCAGAAAATTTTCATTTTCCCACCGAAAAAAAAACAGTAAAGTTTCCCAAATTTCCACACAAATTTCCACGACCAAAGTATAGTTTTTCCAAAATCCAAGACGACAAAACGGTAGCTACAATCTTTACCTATCTAACGATACCTCATTTTCCGGGATCCGTAACAGTTCCATTCATGTAGTGACGTTTTCCCTCGAGTCGATTTAGTCACAAAAGCCGCTAAATTGGGTGGGTGGGAGTTGGAGGGGTGGTCATTTACTGACCAAAAACTCCACTAGACCCCCCAATAACTATACATTTTCTTGATTCTGAAGGTTTGATACATATGTGGAAAAAGACAATTTTCCACAAAATTTTCATTTTCCCACCGAAAAAAAACAGTAAAGTTTCCCAAATTTCCACACAAATTTCCACGACCAAAGTATAGTTTTTCCAAAATCCAAGACCACAAAACGGTAGCTACAATCTTTACCTATCTAACGATACCTCATTTTCCGGGATCCGTAACAGTTCCATTCATGTAGTGACGTTTTCCCTCGAGTCGATTTAGTCACAAAAGCCGCTAAATTGGGTGGGTGGGAGTTGGAGGGGTGGTCATTTACTGACCAAAAACTCCACTAGACCCCCCAATAACTATACATTTTCTTGATTCTGAAGGTTTGATACATATGTGGAAAAAGACAATTTTCCAGAAAATTTTCATTTTCCCACCGAAAAAAAACACTAAAGTTTCCCAAATTTCCACACAAATTTCCACGACCAAAGTATAGTTTTTCCAAAATCCAAGACGACAAAACGGTAGCTACAATCTTTACCTATCTAACGATACCTCATTTTCCGGGATCCGTAACAGTTCCATTCATGTAGTGACGTTTTCCCTCGAGTCGATTTAGTCACAAAAGCCGCTAAATTGGGTGGGTGGGGAGTTGGAGAGGTGGTCATTTACTGACCAAAAACTCCACTAGACCCCCCAATAACTATACATTTTCTTGATTCTGAAGGTTTGATACATATGTGGAAAAAGACAATTTTCCAGAAAATTTTCATTTTCCCACCGAAAAAAAACACTAAAGTTTCCCAAATTTCCACACAAATTTCCACGACCAAAGTATAGTTTTTCCAAAATCCAAGACGACAAAACGGTAGCTACAATCTTTACCTATCTAACGATACCTCATTTTCCGGGATCCGTAACAGTTCCATTCATGTAGTGACGTTTTCCCTCGAGTCGATTTAGTCACAAAAGCCGCTAAATTGGGTGGGTGGGAGTTGGAGGGGTGGTCATTTACTGACCAAAAACTCCACTAGACCCCCCAATAACTATACATTTTCTTGATTCTGAAGGTTTGATACATATGTGGAAAAAGACAATTTTCCAGAAAATTTTCATTTTCCCACCGAAAAAAAACAGTAAAGTTTCCCAAATTTCCACACAAATTTCCACGACCAAAGTATAGTTTTTTCCAAAATCCAAGACGACAAAACGGTAGCTACAATCTTTACCTATCTAACGATACCTCATTTTCCGGGATCCGTAACAGTTCCATTCATGTAGTGACGTTTTCCCTCGAGTCGATTTAGTCACAAAAGCCGCTAAATTGGGTGGGTGGGAGTTGGAGGGGTGGTCATTTACTGACCAAAAACTCCACTAGACCCCCCAATAACTATACATTTTCTTGTTTCTGAAGGTTTGATACATATGTGGAAAAAGACAATTTTCCAGAAAATTTTCATTTTCCCACCGAAAAAAAACAGTAAAGTTTCCCAAATTTCCACACAAATTTCCACGACCAAAGTATAGTTTTTCCAAAATCCAAGACCACAAAACGGTAGCTACAATCTTTACCTATCTAACGATACCTCATTTTCCGGGATCCGTAACAGTTCCATTCATGTAGTGACGTTTTCCCTCGAGTCGATTTAGTCACAAAAGCCGCTAAATTGGGTGGGTGGGAATTGGAGGGGCGGTCATTTACTGACCAAAAACTCCACTAGACCCCACAATAACTATACATTTTCTTGTTTCTGAAGGTTTGATACATATGTGGAAAAAGACAATTTTCCAGAAAATTTTCATTTTCCCACCGAAAAAAAACAGTAAAGTTTCCCAAATTTCCACACAAATTTCCACGACCAAAGTATAGTTTTTCCAAAATTCAAGACCACAAAACGGTAGCTACAATCTTTACCTATCTAACGATACCTCATTTTCCGGGATTTGTAACAGTTCTATTCATGTAGTGACGTTTTCCCTCGAGTCGATTTAGTCACAAAAGCCGCTAAATTGGGTGGGTGGGAGTTGGAGGGGCGGTCATTCACTGACCAAAAACTCCACTAGACCCCCCAATAACTATACATTTTCTTGATTCTGAAGGTTTGATACATATGTGGAAAAAGACAATTTTCCAGAAAATTTTCATTTTCCCACCGAAAAAAAACAGTAAAGTTTCCCAAATTTCCACACAAATTTCCACGACCAAAGTATAGTTTTTCCAAAATTCAAGACCACAAAACGGTAGCTACAATCTTTACCTATCTAACGATACCTCATTTTCCGGGATCCGTAACAGTTCCATTCATGTAGTGACGTTTTCCCTCGAGTCGATTTAGTCACAAAAGCCGCTAAATTGGGTGGGTGGGAGTTGGAGGGGTGGTCATTTACTGACCAAAAACTCCACTAGACCCCCCAATAACTATACATTTTCTTGTTTCTGAAGGTTTGATACATATGTGGAAAAAGACAATTTTCCAGAAAATTTTCATTTTCCCACCGAAAAAAAACAGTAAAGTTTCCCAAATTTCCACACAAATTTCCACGACCAAAGTATAGTTTTTCCAAAATTCAAGACGACAAAACGGTAGCTACAATCTTTACCTATCTAACGATACCTCATTTTCCGGGATCCGTAACAGTTCCATTCATGTAGTGACGTTTTCCCTCGAGTCGATTTAGTCACAAAAGCCGCTAAATTGGGTGGGTGGGAGTTGGAGAGGTGGTCATTTACTGACCAAAAACTCGACTAGACCCCCCAATAACTATACATTTTCTTGATTCTGAAGGTTTGATACATATGTGGAAAAAGACAATTTTCCAGAAAATTTTCATTTTCCCACCGAAAAAAAACAGTAAAGTTTCCCAAATTTCCACACAAATTTCCACGACCAAAGTATAGTTTTTCCAAAATCCAAGACCACAAAACGGTAGCTACAATCTTTACCTATCTAACGATACCTCATTTTCCGGGATCCGTAACAGTTCCATTCATGTAGTGACGTTTTCCCTCGAGTCGATTTAGTCACAAAAGCCGCTAAATTGGGTGGGTGGGAGTTGGAGGGGCGGTCATTTACTGACCAAAAACTCCACTAGACCCCCCAAAAACTATACATTTTCTTGATTCTGAAGGTTTGATACATATGTGGAAAAAGACAATTTTCCAGAAAATTTTCATTTTCCCACCGAAAAAAAACAGTAAAGTTTCCCAAATTTCCACACAAATTTCCACGACCAAAGTATAGTTTTTCCAAAATTCAAGACAACAAAACGGTAGCTACAATCTTTACCTATCTAACGATACCTCATTTTCCGGGATCCGTAACAGTTCCATTCATGTAGTGACGTTTTCCCTCGAGTCGATTTAGTCACAAAAGCCGCTAAATTGGGTGGGTGGGAGTTGGAGGGGTGGTCATTTACTGACCAAAAACTCCACTAGACCCCCCAATAACTATACATTTTCTTGTTTCTGAAGGTTTGATACATATGTGGAAAAAGACAATTTTCCAGAAAATTTTCATTTTCCCACCGAAAAAAAACAGTAAAGTTTCCCAAATTTCCACACAAATTTCCACGACCAAAGTATAGTTTTTCCAAAATCCAAGACCACAAAACGGTAGCTACAATCTTTACCTATCTAACGATACCTCATTTTCCGGGATCCGTAACAGTTCCATTCATGTAGTGACGTTTTCCCTCGAGTCGATTTAGTCACAAAAGCCGCTAAATTGGGTGGGTGGGAGTTGGAGGGGTGGTCATTTACTGACCAAAAACTCCACTAGACCCCCCAATAACTATACATTTTCTTGATTCTGAAGGTTTGATACATATGTGGAAAGAGACAATTTTCCAGAAAATTTTCATTTTCCCACCGAAAAAAAAACAGTAAAGTTTCCCAAATTTCCACACAAATTTCCACGACCAAAGTATAGTTTTTCCAAAATCCAAGACGACAAAACGGTAGCTACAATCTTTACCTATCTAACGATACCTCATTTTCCGGGATCCGTAACAGTTCCATTCATGTAGTGACGTTTTCCCTCGAGTCGATTTAGTCACAAAAGCCGCTAAATTGGGTGGGTGGGAGTTGGAGGGGTGGTCATTTACTGACCAAAAACTCCACTAGACCCCCCAATAACTATACATTTTCTTGATTCTGAAGGTTTGATACATATGTGGAAAAAGACAATTTTCCAGAAAATTTTCATTTTCCCACCGAAAAAAAACAGTAAAGTTTCCCAAATTTCCACACAAATTTCCACGACCAAAGTATAGTTTTTCCAAAATCCAAGACCACAAAACGGTAGCTACAATCTTTACCTATCTAACGATACCTCATTTTCCGGGATCCGTAACAGTTCCATTCATGTAGTGACGTTTTCCCTCGAGTCGATTTAGTCACAAAAGCCGCTAAATTGGGTGGGTGGGAGTTGGAGGGGTGGTCATTTACTGACCAAAAACTCCACTAGACCCCCCAATAACTATACATTTTCTTGATTCTGAAGGTTTGATACATATGTGGAAAGAGACAATTTTCCAGAAAATTTTCATTTTCCCACCGAAAAAAAAACAGTAAAGTTTCCCAAATTTCCACACAAATTTCCACGACCAAAGTATAGTTTTTTCCAAAATCCAAGACGACAAAACGGTAGCTACAATCTTTACCTATCTAACGATACCTCATTTTCCGGGATCCGTAAAAGCAGTGGTATCAACGCAGAGTACTAGTCGATTTAGTCACAAAAGCCGCTAAATTGGGGTGGGTGGGAGTTGGAGGGGTGGTCATTTACTGACCAAAAACTCCACTAGACCCCCAAAAACTATACATTTTCTTGATTCTTGAAGGTTTGATACATATGTGGAAAAAGACAATTTTCCAGAAAATTTTCATTTTCCCACCGAAAAAAAAAACAGTAAAGTTTCCCAAATTTCCACACAAATTTCCACGACCAAAGTATAAGTTTTTTCCAAAATTCAAGACCACAAAACGGTAGCTACAATCTTTACCTATCTAACGATACCTTCATTTTCCGGGATCCGTAACAGTTCCATTCATGTAGTGACGTTTTTCCCTCGAGTCGATTTAGTCAGATAGAGATAGATTGCATTGGGTTTCTGCCCCACCCCTTTTTATCTATCAGCGCCCTCCATTTTATACTACCATGCGCGCTATAGCAGTCGCATTCTTAATTTAACCCTAGCCCTTGCGGGCAAAGTTGCGTTAAGAACACAATTGGACCTAAATATTCCGACGTGGCGTCGGGGATCGAACCCGCCATCTCCCGATCACTAGCCTGACCGCCCTAACCACTAGGCTATCTAGGCCCCTCGATTTAGTCACAAAAGCCGCTAAATTGGGTGGGTGGGAGTTGGAGGGGTGGTCATTTACTGACCAAAAACTCCACTAGACCCCCCAATAACTATACATTTTCTTGATTCTGAAGGTTTGATACATATGTGGAAAAAGACAATTTTCCAGAAAATTTTCATTTTCCCACCGAAAAAAAACAGTAAAGTTTCCCAAATTTCCACACAAATTTCCACGACCAAAGTATAGTTTTTCCAAAATCCAAGACGACAAAACGGTAGCTACAATCTTTACCTATCTAACGATACCTCATTTTCCGGGATTTGTAACAGTTCCATTCATGTAGTGACGTTTTCCCTCGAGTCGATTTAGTCACAAAAGCCGCTAAATTGGGTGGGTGGGAGTTGGAGGGGCGGTCATTTACTGACCAAAAACTCCACTAGACCCCCCAATAACTATACATTTTCTTGATTCTGAAGGTTTGATACATATGTGGAAAAAGACAATTTTCCAGAAAATTTTCATTTTCCCACCGAAAAAAAACAGTAAAGTTTCCCAAATTTCCACACAAATTTCCACGACCAAAGTATAGTTTTTCCAAAATTCAAGACCACAAAACGGTAGCTACAATCTTTACCTATCTAACGATACCTCATTTTCCGGGATCCGTAACAGTTCCATTCATGTAGTGACGTTTTCCCTCGAGTCGATTTAGTCACAAAAGCCGCTAAATTGGGTGGGTGGGAGTTGGAGGGGTGGTCATTTACTGACCAAAAACTCCACTAGACCCCCCAATAACTATACATTTTCTTGTTTCTGAAGGTTTGATACATATGTGGAAAAAGACAATTTTCCAGAAAATTTTCATTTTCCCACCGAAAAAAAACAGTAAAGTTTCCCAAATTTCCACACACATTTCCACGACCAAAGTATAGTTTTTCCAAAATCCAAGACCACAAAACGGTAGCTACAATCTTTACCTATCTAACGATACCTCATTTTCCGGGATCCGTAACAGTTCCATTCATGTAGTGACGTTTTCCCTCGAGTCGATTTAGTCACAAAAGCCGCTAAATTGGGTGGGTGGGAGTTGGAGGGGTGGTCATTTACTGACCAAAAACTCCACTAGACCCCCCAATAACTATACATTTTCTTGATTCTGAAGGTTTGATACATATGTGGAAAAAGACAATTTTCCAGAAAATTTTCATTTTCCCACCGAAAAAAAACAGTAAAGTTTCCCAAATTTCCACACAAATTTCCACGACCAAAGTATAGTTTTTCCAAAATCCAAGACCACAAAACGGTAGCTACAATCTTTACCTATCTAACGATACCTCATTTTCCGGGATCCGTAACAGTTCCATTCATGTAGTGACGTTTTCCCTCGAGTCGATTTAGTCACAAAAGCCGCTAAATTGGGTGGGTGGGAGTTGGAGGGGCGGTCATTTACTGACCAAAAACTCCACTAGACCCCCCAAAAACTATACATTTTCTTGATTCTGAAGGTTTGATACATATGTGGAAAAAGACAATTTTCCAGAAAATTTTCATTTTCCCACCGAAAAAAAACAGTAAAGTTTCCCAAATTTCCACACAAATTTCCACGACCAAAGTATAGTTTTTCCAAAATTCAAGACAACAAAACGGTAGCTACAATCTTTACCTATCTAACGATACCTCATTTTCCGGGATCCGTAACAGTTCCATTCATGTAGTGACGTTTTCCCTCGAGTCGATTTAGTCACAAAAGCCGCTAAATTGGGTGGGTGGGAGTTGGAGGGGTGGTCATTTACTGACCAAAAACTCCACTAGACCCCCCAATAACTATACATTTTCTTGTTTCTGAAGGTTTGATACATATGTGGAAAAAGACAATTTTCCAGAAAATTTTCATTTTCCCACCGAAAAAAAAACAGTAAAGTTTCCCAAATTTCCACACAAATTTCCACGACCAAAGTATAGTTTTTCCAAAATCCAAGACCACAAAACGGTAGCTACAATCTTTACCTATCTAACGATACCTCATTTTCCGGGATCCGTAACAGTTCCATTCATGTAGTGACGTTTTCCCTCGAGTCGATTTAGTCACAAAAGCCGCTAAATTGGGTGGGTGGGAGTTGGAGGGGTGGTCATTTACTGACCAAAAACTCCACTAGACCCCCCAATAACTATACATTTTCTTGATTCTGAAGGTTTGATACATATGTGGAAAAAGACAATTTTCCAGAAAATTTTCATTTTCCCACCGAAAAAAAAACAGTAAAGTTTCCCAAATTTCCACACAAATTTCCACGACCAAAGTATAGTTTTTCCAAAATCCAAGACCACAAAACGGTAGCTACAATCTTTACCTATCTAACGATACCTCATTTTCTGGGATCCGTAACAGTTCCATTCATGTAGTGACGTTTTCCCTCGAGTCGATTTAGTCACAAAAGCCGCTAAATTGGGTGGGTGGGAGTTGGAGGGGTGGTCATTTACTGACCAAAAACTCCACTAGACCCCCCAATAACTATACATTTTCTTGATTCTGAAGGTTTGATACATATGTGGAAAAAGACAATTTTCCAGAAAATTTTCATTTTCCCACCGAAAAAAAAACAGTAAAGTTTCCCAAATTTCCACACAAATTTCCACGACCAAAGTATAGTTTTTCCAAAATCCAAGACCACAAAACGGTAGCTACAATCTTTACCTATCTAACGATACCTCATTTTCCGGGATCCGTAACAGTTCCATTCATGTAGTGACGTTTTCCCTCGAGTCGATTTAGTCACAAAAGCCGCTAAATTGGGTGGGTGGGAGTTGGAGGGGTGGTCATTTACTGACCAAAAACTCCACTAGACCCCCCAATAACTATACATTTTCTTGATTCTGAAGGTTTGATACATATGTGGAAAAAGACAATTTTCCAGAAAATTTTCATTTTCCCACCGAAAAAAAACAGTAAAGTTTCCCAAATTTCCACACAAATTTCCACGACCAAAGTATAGTTTTTCCAAAATTCAAGACAACAAAACGGTAGCTACAATCTTTACCTATCTAACGATACCTCATTTTCCGGGATCCGTAACAGTTCCATTCATGTAGTGACGTTTTCCCTCGAGTCGATTTAGTCACAAAAGCCGCTAAATTGGGTGGGTGGGAGTTGGAGGGGCGGTCATTTACTGACCAAAAACTCCACTAGACCCCCCAAAAACTATACATTTTCTTGATTCTGAAGGTTTGATACATATGTGGAAAAAGACAATTTTCCAGAAAATTTTCATTTTCCCACCGAAAAAAAACAGTAAAGTTTCCCAAATTTCCACACAAATTTCCACGACCAAAGTATAGTTTTTCCAAAATCCAAGACCACAAAACGGTAGCTACAATCTTTACCTATCTAACGATACCTCATTTTCCGGGATCCGTAACAGTTCCATTCATGTAGTGACGTTTTCCCTCGAGTCGATTTAGTCACAAAAGCCGCTAAATTGGGTGGGTGGGAGTTGGAGGGGTGGTCATTTACTGACCAAAAACTCCACTAGACCCCCCAATAACTATACATTTTCTTGATTCTGAAGGTTTGATACATATGTGGAAAAAGACAATTTTCCAGAAAATTTTCATTTTCCCACCGAAAAAAAACAGTAAAGTTTCCCAAATTTCCACACAAATTTCCACGACCAAAGTATAGTTTTTCCAAAATCCAAGACCACAAAACGGTAGCTACAATCTTTACCTATCTAACGATACCTCATTTTCCGGGATTTGTAACAGTTCTATTCATGTAGTGACGTTTTCCCTCGAGTCGATTTAGTCACAAAAGCCGCTAAATTGGGTGGGTGGGAGTTGGAGGGGCGGTCATTTACTGACCAAAAACTCCACTAGACCCCCCAATAACTATACATTTTCTTGATTCTGAAGGTTTGATACATATGTGGAAAAAGACAATTTTCCAGAAAATTTTCATTTTCCCACCGAAAAAAAACAGTAAAGTTTCCCAAATTTCCACACAAATTTCCACGACCAAAGTATAGTTTTTCCAAAATTCAAGACCACAAAACGGTAGCTACAATCTTTACCTATCTAACGATACCTCATTTTCCGGGATCCGTAACAGTTCCATTCATGTAGTGACGTTTTCCCTCGAGTCGATTTAGTCACAAAAGCCGCTAAATTGGGTGGGTGGGAGTTGGAGGGGTGGTCATTTACTGACCAAAAACTCCACTAGACCCCCCAATAACTATACATTTTCTTGATTCTGAAGGTTTGATACATATGTGGAAAGAGACAATTTTCCAGAAAATTTTCATTTTCCCACCGAAAAAAAAACAGTAAAGTTTCCCAAATTTCCACACAAATTTCCACGACCAAAGTATAGTTTTTCCAAAATCCAAGACGACAAAACGGTAGCTACAATCTTTACCTATCTAACGATACCTCATTTTCCGGGATCCGTAACAGTTCCATTCATGTAGTGACGTTTTCCCTCGAGTCGATTTAGTCACAAAAGCCGCTAAATTGGGTGGGTGGGAGTTGGAGGGGTGGTCATTTACTGACCAAAAACTCCACTAGACCCCCCAATAACTATACATTTTCTTGATTCTGAAGGTTTGATACATATGTGGAAAAAGACAATTTTCCAGAAAATTTTCATTTTCCCACCGAAAAAAAACAGTAAAGTTTCCCAAATTTCCACACAAATTTCCACGACCAAAGTATAGTTTTTCCAAAATCCAAGACCACAAAACGGTAGCTACAATCTTTACCTATCTAACGATACCTCATTTTCCGGGATCCGTAACAGTTCCATTCATGTAGTGACGTTTTCCCTCGAGTCGATTTAGTCACAAAAGCCGCTAAATTGGGTGGTTGGGAGTTGGAGGGGCGGTCATTTACTGACCAAAAACTCCACTAGACCCCCCAATAACTATACATTTTCTTGATTCTGAAGGTTTGATACATATGTGGAAAAAGACAATTTTCCAGAAAATTTTCATTTTCCCACCGAAAAAAAACAGTAAAGTTTCCCAAATTTCCACACAAATTTCCACGACCAAAGTATAGTTTTTCCAAAATTCAAGACCACAAAACGGTAGCTACAATCTTTACCTATCTAACGATACCTCATTTTCCGGGATCCGTAACAGTTCCATTCATGTAGTGACGTTTTCCCTCGAGTCGATTTAGTCACAAAAGCCGCTAAATTGGGTGGGTGGGAGTTGGAGGGGTGGTCATTTACTGACCAAAAACTCCACTAGACCCCCCAATAACTATACATTTTCTTGATTCTGAAGGTTTGATACATATGTGGAAAAAGACAATTTTCCAGAAAATTTTCATTTTCCCACCGAAAAAAAACAGTAAAGTTTCCCAAATTTCCACACAAATTTCCACGACCAAAGTATAGTTTTTCCAAAATCCAAGACCACAAAACGGTAGCTACAATCTTTACCTATCTAACGATACCTCATTTTCCGGGATTTGTAACAGTTCTATTCATGTAGTGACGTTTTCCCTCGAGTCGATTTAGTCACAAAAGCCGCTAAATTGGGTGGGTGGGAGTTGGAGGGGCGGTCATTTACTGACCAAAAACTCCACTAGACCCCCCAATAACTATACATTTTCTTGATTCTGAAGGTTTGATACATATGTGGAAAAAGACAATTTTCCAGAAAATTTTCATTTTCCCACCGAAAAAAAACAGTAAAGTTTCCCAAATTTCCACACAAATTTCCACGACCAAAGTATAGTTTTTCCAAAATTCAAGACCACAAAACGGTAGCTACAATCTTTACCTATCTAACGATACCTCATTTTCCGGGATCCGTAACAGTTCCATTCATGTAGTGACGTTTTCCCTCGAGTCGATTTAGTCACAAAAGCCGCTAAATTGGGTGGGTGGGAGTTGGAGGGGTGGTCATTTACTGACCAAAAACTCCACTAGACCCCCCAATAACTATACATTTTCTTGTTTCTGAAGGTTTGATACATATGTGGAAAAAGACAATTTTCCAGAAAATTTTCATTTTCCCACCGAAAAAAAACAGTGAAGTTTCCCAAATTTCCACACAAATTTCCACGACCAAAGTATAGTTTTTCCAAAATTCAAGACCACAAAACGGTAGCTACAATCTTTACCTATCTAACGATACCTCATTTTCCGGGATCCGTAACAGTTCCATTCATGTAGTGACGTTTTCCCTCGAGTCGATTTAGTCACAAAAGCCGCTAAATTGGGTGGGTGGGAGTTGGAGGGGTGGTCATTTACTGACCAAAAACTCCACTAGACCCCCCAATAACTATACATTTTCTTGATTCTGAAGGTTTGATACATATGTGGAAAAAGACAATTTTCCAGAAAATTTTCATTTTCCCACCGAAAAAAAACAGTAAAGTTTCCCAAATTTCCACACAAATTTCCACGACCAAAGTATAGTTTTTCCAAAATCCAAGACCACAAAACGGTAGCTACAATCTTTACCTATCTAACGATACCTCATTTTCCGGGATCCGTAACAGTTCCATTCATGTAGTGACGTTTTCCCTCGAGTCGATTTAGTCACAAAAGCCGCTAAATTGGGTGGGTGGGAGTTGGAGGGGCGGTCATTTACTGACCAAAAACTCCACTAGACCCCCCAAAAACTATACATTTTCTTGATTCTGAAGGTTTGATACATATGTGGAAAAAGACAATTTTCCAGAAAATTTTCATTTTCCCACCGAAAAAAAACAGTAAAGTTTCCCAAATTTCCACACAAATTTCCACGACCAAAGTATAGTTTTTCCAAAATTCAAGACAACAAAACGGTAGCTACAATCTTTACCTATCTAACGATACCTCATTTTCCGGGATCCGTAACAGTTCCATTCATGTAGTGACGTTTTCCCTCGAGTCGATTTAGTCACAAAAGCCGCTAAATTGGGTGGGTGGGAGTTGGAGGGGTGGTCATTTACTGACCAAAAACTCCACTAGACCCCCCAATAACTATACATTTTCTTGTTTCTGAAGGTTTGATACATATGTGGAAAAAGACAATTTTCCAGAAAATTTTCATTTTCCCACCGAAAAAAAACAGTAAAGTTTCCCAAATTTCCACACAAATTTCCACGACCAAAGTATAGTTTTTCCAAAATCCAAGACCACAAAACGGTAGCTACAATCTTTACCTATCTAACGATACCTCATTTTCCGGGATCCGTAACAGTTCCATTCATGTAGTGACGTTTTCCCTCGAGTCGATTTAGTCACAAAAGCCGCTAAATTGGGTGGGTGGGAGTTGGAGGGGTGGTCATTTACTGACCAAAAACTCCACTAGACCCCCCAATAACTATACATTTTCTTGATTCTGAAGGTTTGATACATATGTGGAAAGAGACAATTTTCCAGAAAATTTTCATTTTCCCACCGAAAAAAAAACAGTAAAGTTTCCCAAATTTCCACACAAATTTCCACGACCAAAGTATAGTTTTTCCAAAATCCAAGACGACAAAACGGTAGCTACAATCTTTACCTATCTAACGATACCTCATTTTCTGGGATCCGTAACAGTTCCATTCATGTAGTGACGTTTTCCCTCGAGTCGATTTAGTCACAAAAGCCGCTAAATTGGGTGGGTGGGAGTTGGAGGGGTGGTCATTTACTGACCAAAAACTCCACTAGACCCCCCAATAACTATACATTTTCTTGATTCTGAAGGTTTGATACATATGTGGAAAAAGACAATTTTCCAGAAAATTTTCATTTTCCCACCGAAAAAAAACAGTAAAGTTTCCCAAATTTCCACACAAATTTCCACGACCAAAGTATAGTTTTTCCAAAATCCAAGACCACAAAACGGTAGCTACAATCTTTACCTATCTAACGATACCTCATTTTCCGGGATCCGTAACAGTTCCATTCATGTAGTGACGTTTTCCCTCGAGTCGATTTAGTCACAAAAGCCGCTAAATTGGGTGGGTGGGAGTTGGAGGGGTGGTCATTTACTGACCAAAAACTCCACTAGACCCCCCAATAACTATACATTTTCTTGATTCTGAAGGTTTGATACATATGTGGAAAAAGACAATTTTCCAGAAAATTTTCATTTTCCCACCGAAAAAAAACAGTAAAGTTTCCCAAATTTCCACACAAATTTCCACGACCAAAGTATAGTTTTTCCAAAATCCAAGACCACAAAACGGTAGCTACAATCTTTACCTATCTAACGATACCTCATTTTCCGGGATCCGTAACAGTTCCATTCATGTAGTGACGTTTTCCCTCGAGTCGATTTAGTCACAAAAGCCGCTAAATTGGGTGGGTGGGAGTTGGAGGGGCGGTCATTTACTGACCAAAAACTCCACTAGACCCCCCAAAAACTATACATTTTCTTGATTCTGAAGGTTTGATACATATGTGGAAAAAGACAATTTTCCAGAAAATTTTCATTTTCCCACCGAAAAAAAACAGTAAAGTTTCCCAAATTTCCACACAAATTTCCACGACCAAAGTATAGTTTTTCCAAAATCCAAGACCACAAAACGGTAGCTACAATCTTTACCTATCTAACGATACCTCATTTTCCGGGATCCGTAACAGTTCCATTCATGTAGTGACGTTTTCCCTCGAGTCGATTTAGTCACAAAAGCCGCTAAATTGGGTGGGTGGGAGTTGGAGGGGTGGTCATTTACTGACCAAAAACTCCACTAGACCCCCCAATAACTATACATTTTCTTGATTCTGAAGGTTTGATACATATGTGGAAAAAGACAATTTTCCAGAAAATTTTCATTTTCCCACCGAAAAAAAACAGTAAAGTTTCCCAAATTTCCACACAAATTTCCACGACCAAAGTATAGTTTTTCCAAAATCCAAGACCACAAAACGGTAGCTACAATCTTTACCTATCTAACGATACCTCATTTTCCGGGATTTGTAACAGTTCTATTCATGTAGTGACGTTTTCCCTCGAGTCGATTTAGTCACAAAAGCCGCTAAATTGGGTGGGTGGGAGTTGGAGGGGCGGTCATTTACTGACCAAAAACTCCACTAGACCCCCCAATAACTATACATTTTCTTGATTCTGAAGGTTTGATACATATGTGGAAAAAGACAATTTTCCAGAAAATTTTCATTTTCCCACCGAAAAAAAACAGTAAAGTTTCCCAAATTTCCACACAAATTTCCACGACCAAAGTATAGTTTTTCCAAAATTCAAGACCACAAAACGGTAGCTACAATCTTTACCTATCTAACGATACCTCATTTTCCGGGATCCGTAACAGTTCCATTCATGTAGTGACGTTTTCCCTCGAGTCGATTTAGTCACAAAAGCCGCTAAATTGGGTGGGTGGGAGTTGGAGGGGTGGTCATTTACTGACCAAAAACTCCACTAGACCCCCCAATAACTATACATTTTCTTGTTTCTGAAGGTTTGATACATATGTGGAAAAAGACAATTTTCCAGAAAATTTTCATTTTCCCACCGAAAAAAAACAGTGAAGTTTCCCAAATTTCCACACAAATTTCCACGACCAAAGTATAGTTTTTCCAAAATTCAAGACCACAAAACGGTAGCTACAATCTTTACCTATCTAACGATACCTCATTTTCCGGGATCCGTAACAGTTCCATTCATGTAGTGACGTTTTCCCTCGAGTCGATTTAGTCACAAAAGCCGCTAAATTGGGTGGGTGGGAGTTGGAGGGGTGGTCATTTACTGACCAAAAACTCCACTAGACCCCCCAATAACTATACATTTTCTTGATTCTGAAGGTTTGATACATATGTGGAAAAAGACAATTTTCCAGAAAATTTTCATTTTCCCACCGAAAAAAAACAGTAAAGTTTCCCAAATTTCCACACAAATTTCCACGACCAAAGTATAGTTTTTCCAAAATCCAAGACCACAAAACGGTAGCTACAATCTTTACCTATCTAACGATACCTCATTTTCCGGGATCCGTAACAGTTCCATTCATGTAGTGACGTTTTCCCTCGAGTCGATTTAGTCACAAAAGCCGCTAAATTGGGTGGGTGGGAGTTGGAGGGGCGGTCATTTACTGACCAAAAACTCCACTAGACCCCCCAAAAACTATACATTTTCTTGATTCTGAAGGTTTGATACATATGTGGAAAAAGACAATTTTCCAGAAAATTTTCATTTTCCCACCGAAAAAAAACAGTAAAGTTTCCCAAATTTCCACACAAATTTCCACGACCAAAGTATAGTTTTTCCAAAATTCAAGACAACAAAACGGTAGCTACAATCTTTACCTATCTAACGATACCTCATTTTCCGGGATCCGTAACAGTTCCATTCATGTAGTGACGTTTTCCCTCGAGTCGATTTAGTCACAAAAGCCGCTAAATTGGGTGGGTGGGAGTTGGAGGGGTGGTCATTTACTGACCAAAAACTCCACTAGACCCCCCAATAACTATACATTTTCTTGTTTCTGAAGGTTTGATACATATGTGGAAAAAGACAATTTTCCAGAAAATTTTCATTTTCCCACCGAAAAAAAACAGTAAAGTTTCCCAAATTTCCACACAAATTTCCACGACCAAAGTATAGTTTTTCCAAAATCCAAGACCACAAAACGGTAGCTACAATCTTTACCTATCTAACGATACCTCATTTTCCGGGATCCGTAACAGTTCCATTCATGTAGTGACGTTTTCCCTCGAGTCGATTTAGTCACAAAAGCCGCTAAATTGGGTGGGTGGGAGTTGGAGGGGTGGTCATTTACTGACCAAAAACTCCACTAGACCCCCCAATAACTATACATTTTCTTGATTCTGAAGGTTTGATACATATGTGGAAAGAGACAATTTTCCAGAAAATTTTCATTTTCCCACCGAAAAAAAAACAGTAAAGTTTCCCAAATTTCCACACAAATTTCCACGACCAAAGTATAGTTTTTCCAAAATCCAAGACGACAAAACGGTAGCTACAATCTTTACCTATCTAACGATACCTCATTTTCTGGGATCCGTAACAGTTCCATTCATGTAGTGACGTTTTCCCTCGAGTCGATTTAGTCACAAAAGCCGCTAAATTGGGTGGGTGGGAGTTGGAGGGGTGGTCATTTACTGACCAAAAACTCCACTAGACCCCCCAATAACTATACATTTTCTTGATTCTGAAGGTTTGATACATATGTGGAAAAAGACAATTTTCCAGAAAATTTTCATTTTCCCACCGAAAAAAAACAGTAAAGTTTCCCAAATTTCCACACAAATTTCCACGACCAAAGTATAGTTTTTCCAAAATCCAAGACCACAAAACGGTAGCTACAATCTTTACCTATCTAACGATACCTCATTTTCCGGGATCCGTAACAGTTCCATTCATGTAGTGACGTTTTCCCTCGAGTCGATTTAGTCACAAAAGCCGCTAAATTGGGTGGGTGGGAGTTGGAGGGGTGGTCATTTACTGACCAAAAACTCCACTAGACCCCCCAATAACTATACATTTTCTTGATTCTGAAGGTTTGATACATATGTGGAAAAAGACAATTTTCCAGAAAATTTTCATTTTCCCACCGAAAAAAAACAGTAAAGTTTCCCAAATTTCCACACAAATTTCCACGACCAAAGTATAGTTTTTCCAAAATCCAAGACCACAAAACGGTAGCTACAATCTTTACCTATCTAACGATACCTCATTTTCCGGGATCCGTAACAGTTCCATTCATGTAGTGACGTTTTCCCTCGAGTCGATTTAGTCACAAAAGCCGCTAAATTGGGTGGGTGGGAGTTGGAGGGGCGGTCATTTACTGACCAAAAACTCCACTAGACCCCCCAAAAACTATACATTTTCTTGATTCTGAAGGTTTGATACATATGTGGAAAAAGACAATTTTCCAGAAAATTTTCATTTTCCCACCGAAAAAAAACAGTAAAGTTTCCCAAATTTCCACACAAATTTCCACGACCAAAGTATAGTTTTTCCAAAATCCAAGACCACAAAACGGTAGCTACAATCTTTACCTATCTAACGATACCTCATTTTCCGGGATCCGTAACAGTTCCATTCATGTAGTGACGTTTTCCCTCGAGTCGATTTAGTCACAAAAGCCGCTAAATTGGGTGGGTGGGAGTTGGAGGGGTGGTCATTTACTGACCAAAAACTCCACTAGACCCCCCAATAACTATACATTTTCTTGATTCTGAAGGTTTGATACATATGTGGAAAAAGACAATTTTCCAGAAAATTTTCATTTTCCCACCGAAAAAAAACAGTAAAGTTTCCCAAATTTCCACACAAATTTCCACGACCAAAGTATAGTTTTTCCAAAATCCAAGACCACAAAACGGTAGCTACAATCTTTACCTATCTAACGATACCTCATTTTCCGGGATTTGTAACAGTTCTATTCATGTAGTGACGTTTTCCCTCGAGTCGATTTAGTCACAAAAGCCGCTAAATTGGGTGGGTGGGAGTTGGAGGGGCGGTCATTTACTGACCAAAAACTCCACTAGACCCCCCAATAACTATACATTTTCTTGATTCTGAAGGTTTGATACATATGTGGAAAAAGACAATTTTCCAGAAAATTTTCATTTTCCCACCGAAAAAAAACAGTAAAGTTTCCCAAATTTCCACACAAATTTCCACGACCAAAGTATAGTTTTTCCAAAATTCAAGACCACAAAACGGTAGCTACAATCTTTACCTATCTAACGATACCTCATTTTCCGGGATCCGTAACAGTTCCATTCATGTAGTGACGTTTTCCCTCGAGTCGATTTAGTCACAAAAGCCGCTAAATTGGGTGGGTGGGAGTTGGAGGGGTGGTCATTTACTGACCAAAAACTCCACTAGACCCCCCAATAACTATACATTTTCTTGATTCTGAAGGTTTGATACATATGTGGAAAAAGACAATTTTCCAGAAAATTTTCATTTTCCCACCGAAAAAAAACAGTAAAGTTTCCCAAATTTCCACACAAATTTCCACGACCAAAGTATAGTTTTTCCAAAATTCAAGACCACAAAACGGTAGCTACAATCTTTACCTATCTAACGATACCTCATTTTCCGGGATCCGTAACAGTTCCATTCATGTAGTGACGTTTTCCCTCGAGTCGATTTAGTCACAAAAGCCGCTAAATTGGGTGGGTGGGAGTTGGAGGGGTGGTCATTTACTGACCAAAAACTCCACTAGACCCCCCAATAACTATACATTTTCTTGATTCTGAAGGTTTGATACATATGTGGAAAAAGACAATTTTCCAGAAAATTTTCATTTTCCCACCGAAAAAAAACAGTAAAGTTTCCCAAATTTCCACACAAATTTCCACGACCAAAGTATAGTTTTTCTTTGAACTATGAATTCAAAGTAAAACGGTAGCTACAATCTTTACCTATCTAACGATACCTCATTTTCCGGGATCCGTAACAGTTCCATTCATGTAGTGACGTTTTCCCTCGAGTCGATTTAGTCACAAAAGCCGCTAAATTGGGTGGGTGGGAGTTGGAGGGGCGGTCATTTACTGACCAAAAACTCCACTAGACCCCCCAAAAACTATACATTTTCTTGATTCTGAAGGTTTGATACATATGTGGAAAAAGACAATTTTCCAGAAAATTTTCATTTTCCCACCGAAAAAAAACAGTAAAGTTTCCCAAATTTCCACACAAATTTCCACGACCAAAGTATAGTTTTTCCAAAATTCAAGACCACAAAACGGTAGCTACAATCTTTACCTATCTAACGATACCTCATTTTCCGGGATCCGTAACAGTTCCATTCATGTAGTGACGTTTTCCCTCGAGTCGATTTAGTCACAAAAGCCGCTAAATTGGGTGGGTGGGAGTTGGAGGGGTGGTCATTTACTGACCAAAAACTCCACTAGACCCCCCAATAACTATACATTTTCTTGATTCTGAAGGTTTGATACATATGTGGAAAAAGACAATTTTCCAGAAAATTTTCATTTTCCCACCGAAAAAAAACAGTAAAGTTTCCCAAATTTCCACACAAATTTCCACGACCAAAGTATAGTTTTTTCCAAAATCCAAGACCACAAAACGGTAGCTACAATCTTTACCTATCTAACGATACCTCATTTTCCGGGATTTGTAACAGTTCTATTCATGTAGTGACGTTTTCCCTCGAGTCGATTTAGTCACAAAAGCCGCTAAATTGGGTGGGTGGGAGTTGGAGGGGCGGTCATTTACTGACCAAAAACTCCACTAGACCCCCCAATAACTATACATTTTCTTGATTCTGAAGGTTTGATACATATGTGGAAAAAGACAATTTTCCAGAAAATTTTCATTTTCCCACCGAAAAAAAACAGTAAAGTTTCCCAAATTTCCACACAAATTTCCACGACCAAAGTATAGTTTTTCCAAAATTCAAGACCACAAAACGGTAGCTACAATCTTTACCTATCTAACGATACCTCATTTTCCGGGATCCGTAACAGTTCCATTCATGTAGTGACGTTTTCCCTCGAGTCGATTTAGTCACAAAAGCCGCTAAATTGGGTGGGTGGGAGTTGGAGGGGTGGTCATTTACTGACCAAAAACTCCACTAGACCCCCCAATAACTATACATTTTCTTGTTTCTGAAGGTTTGATACATATGTGGAAAAAGACAATTTTCCAGAAAATTTTCATTTTCCCACCGAAAAAAAACAGTAAAGTTTCCCAAATTTCCACACAAATTTCCACGACCAAAGTATAGTTTTTCCAAAATCCAAGACCACAAAACGGTAGCTACAATCTTTACCTATCTAACGATACCTCATTTTCCGGGATCCGTAACAGTTCCATTCATGTAGTGACGTTTTCCCTCGAGTCGATTTAGTCACAAAAGCCGCTAAATTGGGTGGGTGGGAGTTGGAGGGGTGGTCATTTACTGACCAAAAACTCCACTAGACCCCCCAATAACTATACATTTTCTTGTTTCTGAAGGTTTGATACATATGTGGAAAAAGACAATTTTCCAGAAAATTTTCATTTTCCCACCGAAAAAAAACAGTAAAGTTTCCCAAATTTCCACACAAATTTCCACGACCAAAGTATAGTTTTTCCAAAATCCAAGACCACAAAACGGTAGCTACAATCTTTACCTATCTAACGATACCTCATTTTCCGGGATCCGTAACAGTTCCATTCATGTAGTGACGTTTTCCCTCGAGTCGATTTAGTCACAAAAGCCGCTAAATTGGGTGGGTGGGAGTTGGAGGGGTGGTCATTTACTGACCAAAAAACTCCACTAGACCCCCCAAAAACTATACATTTTCTTGATTCTGAAGGTTTGATAAATATGTGGAAAAAGACAATTTTCCAGAAAATTTTCATTTTCCCACCGAAAAAAAACAGTAAAGTTTCCCAAATTTCCACACAAATTTCCACGACCAAAGTATAGTTTTTCCAAAATCCAAGACCACAAAACGGTAGCTACAATCTTTACCTATCTAACGATACCTCATTTTCCGGGATCTGTAACAGTTCCATTCATGTAGTGACGTTTTCCCTCGAGTCGATTTAGTCACAAAAGCCGCTAAATTGGGTGGGTGGGAGTTGGAGGGGTGGTCATTTACTGACCAAAAACTCCACTAGACCCCCCAATAACTATACATTTTCTTGATCCTGAAGGTTTGATACATATGTGGAAAAAGACAATTTTCCAGAAAATTTTCATTTTCCCACCGAAAAAAAACAGTAAAGTTTCCCAAATTTCCACACAAATTTCCACGACCAAAGTATAGTTTTTCCAAAATCCAAGACCACAAAACGGTAGCTACAATCTTTACCTATCTAACGATACCTCATTTTCCGGGATCCGTAACAGTTCCATTCATGTAGTGACGTTTTCCCTCGAGTCGATTTAGTCACAAAAGCCGCTAAATTGGGTGGGTGGGAGTTGGAGGGGTGGTCATTTACTGACCAAAAACTCCACTAGACCCCCCAATAACTATACATTTTCTTGTTTCTGAAGGTTTGATACATATGTGGAAAAAGACAATTTTCCAGAAAATTTTCATTTTCCCACCGAAAAAAAACAGTAAAGTTTCCCAAATTTCCACACAAATTTCCACGACCAAAGTATAGTTTTTCCAAAATCCAAGACCACAAAACGGTAGCTACAATCTTTACCTATCTAACGATACCTCATTTTCCGGGATCCGTAACAGTTCCATTCATGTAGTGACGTTTTCCCTCGAGTCGATTTAGTCACAAAAGCCGCTAAATTGGGTGGGTGGGAGTTGGAGTGGCGGTCATTTACTGACCAAAAACTCCACTAGACCCCCCAATAACTATACATTTTCTTGATTCTGAAGGTTTGATACATATGTGGAAAAAGACAATTTTCCAGAAAATTTTCATTTTCCCACCGAAAAAAAACAGTAAAGTTTCCCAAATT
The DNA here is from genome assembly GCA_963930915.1 of Forcipomyia taiwana. Taxonomy (NCBI): domain Eukaryota; kingdom Metazoa; phylum Arthropoda; class Insecta; order Diptera; family Ceratopogonidae; genus Forcipomyia; species Forcipomyia taiwana. Next base: position 72,731 of record CAWVOI010000039.1, read on the forward strand.
TCCACACAAATTTCCACGACCAAAGTATAGTTTTTCCAAAATTCAAGACCACAAAACGGTAGCTACAATCTTTACCTATCTAACGATACCTCATTTTCCGGGATCCGTAACAGTTCCATTCATGTAGTGACGTTTTCCCTCGAGTCGATTTAGTCACAAAAGCCGCTAAATTGGGTGGGTGGGAGTTGGAGGGGTGGTCATTTACTGACCAAAAACTCCACTAGACCCCCCAATAACTATACATTTTCTTGTTTCTGAAGGTTTGATACATATGTGGAAAAAGACAATTTTCCAGAAAATTTTCATTTTCCCACCGAAAAAAAACAGTAAAGTTTCCCAAATTTCCACACAAATTTCCACGACCAAAGTATAGTTTTTCCAAAATCCAAGACCACAAAACGGTAGCTACAATCTTTACCTATCTAACGATACCTCATTTTCCGGGATCCGTAACAGTTCCATTCATGTAGTGACGTTTTCCCTCGAGTCGATTTAGTCACAAAAGCCGCTAAATTGGGTGGGTGGGAGTTGGAGTGGCGGTCATTTACTGACCAAAAACTCCACTAGACCCCCCAAAAACTATACATTTTCTTGATTCTGAAGGTTTGATACATATGTGGAAAAAGACAATTTTCCAGAAAATTTTCATTTTCCCTCCGAAAAAAAACAGTAAAGTTTCCCAAATTTCCACACAAATTTCCACGACCAAAGTATAGTTTTTCCAAAATCCAAGACCACAAAACGGTAGCTACAATCTTTACCTATCTAACGATACCTCATTTTCCGGGATCCGTAACAGTTCCATTCATGTAGTGACGTTTTCCCTCGAGTCGATTTAGTCACAAAAGCCGCTAAATTGGGTGGGTGGGAGTTGGAGGGGCGGTCATTTACTGACCAAAAACTCCACTAGACCCCCCAATAACTATACATTTTCTTGTTTCTGAAGGTTTGATACATATGTGGAAAAAGACAATTTTCCAGAAAATTTTCATTTTCCCACCGAAAAAAAACAGTAAAGTTTCCCAAATTTCCACACAAATTTCCACGACCAAAGTATAGTTTTTCCAAAATCCAAGACCACAAAACGGTAGCTACAATCTTTACCTATCTAACGATACCTCATTTTCCGGGATCCGTAACAGTTCCATTCATGTAGTGACGTTTTCCCTCGAGTCGATTTAGTCACAAAAGCCGCTAAATTGGGTGGGTGGGAGTTGGAGGGGCGGTCATTTACTGACCAAAAACTCCACTAGACCCCCCAATAACTATACATTTTCTTGATTCTGAAGGTTTGATACATATGTGGAAAAAGACAATTTTCCAGAAAATTTTCATTTTCCCACCGAAAAAAAACAGTAAAGTTTCCCAAATTTCCACACAAATTTCCACGACCAAAGTATAGTTTTTCCAAAATTCAAGACGACAAAACGGTAGCTACAATCTTTACCTATCTAACGATACCTCATTTTCCGGGATCCGTAACAGTTCCATTCATGTAGTGACGTTTTCCCTCGAGTCGATTTAGTCACAAAAGCCGCTAAATTGGGTGGGTGGGAGTTGGAGGGGTGGTCATTTACTGACCAAAAACTCCACTAGACCCCCCAATAACTATACATTTTCTTGATCCTGAAGGTTTGATACATATGTGGAAAAAGACAATTTTCCAGAAAATTTTCATTTTCCCACCGAAAAAAAACAGTAAAGTTTCCCAAATTTCCACACAAATTTCCACGACCAAAGTATAGTTTTTCCAAAATCCAAGACCACAAAACGGTAGCTACAATCTTTACCTATCTAACGATACCTCATTTTCCGGGATCCGTAACAGTTCCATTCATGTAGTGACGTTTTCCCTCGAGTCGATTTAGTCACAAAAGCCGCTAAATTGGGTGGGTGGGAGTTGGAGGGGCGGTCATTTACTGACCAAAAACTCCACTAGACCCCCCAATAACTATACATTTTCTTGATTCTGAAGGTTTGATACATATGTGGAAAAAGACAATTTTCCAGAAAATTTTCATTTTCCCACCGAAAAAAAAAACAGTAAAGTTTCCCAAATTTCCACACAAATTTCCACGACCAAAGTATAGTTTTTCCAAAATCCAAGACCACAAAACGGTAGCTACAATCTTTACCTATCTAACGATACCTCATTTTCCGGGATCCGTAACAGTTCCATTCATGTAGTGACGTTTTCCCTCGAGTCGATTTAGTCACAAAAGCCGCTAAATTGGGTGGGTGGGAGTTGGAGGGGCGGTCATTTACTGACCAAAAACTCCACTAGACCCCCCAATAACTATACATTTTCTTGTTTCTGAAGGTTTGATACATATGTGGAAAAAGACAATTTTCCAGAAAATTTTCATTTTCCCACCGAAAAAAAACAGTAAAGTTTCCCAAATTTCCACACAAATTTCCACGACCAAAGTATAGTTTTTCCAAAATCCAAGACCACAAAACGGTAGCTACAATCTTTACCTATCTAACGATACCTCATTTTCCGGGATCCGTAACAGTTCCATTCATGTAGTGACGTTTTCCCTCGAGTCGATTTAGTCACAAAAGCCGCTAAATTGGGTGGGTGGGAGTTGGAGGGGTGGTCATTTACTGACCAAAAACTCCACTAGACCCCCCAATAACTATACATTTTCTTGGTTCTGAAGGTTTGATACATATGTGGAAAAAGACAATTTTCCAGAAAATTTTCATTTTCCCACCGAAAAAAAACAGTAAAGTTTCCCAAATTTCCACACAAATTTCCACGACCAAAGTATAGTTTTTCCAAAATTCAAGACCACAAAACGGTAGCTACAATCTTTACCTATCTAACGATACCTCATTTTCCGGGATCCGTAACAGTTCCATTCATGTAGTGACGTTTTCCCTCGAGTCGATTTAGTCACAAAAGCCGCTAAATTGGGTGGGTGGGAGTTGGAGGGGCGGTCATTTACTGACCAAAAACTCCACTAGACCCCCCAATAACTATACATTTTCTTGATCCTGAAGGTTTGATACATATGTGGAAAAAGACAATTTTCCAGAAAATTTTCATTTTCCCACCGAAAAAAAACAGTAAAGTTTCCCAAATTTCCACACAAATTTCCACGACCAAAGTATAGTTTTTCCAAAATTCAAGACCACAAAACGGTAGCTACAATCTTTACCTATCCAACGATACCTCATTTTCCGGGATCCGTAACAGTTCCATTCATGTAGTGACGTTTTCCCTCGAGTCGATTTAGTCACAAAAGCCGCTAAATTGGGTGGGTGGGAGTTGGAGGGGTGGTCATTTACTGACCAAAAACTCCACTAGACCCCCCAATAACTATACATTTTCTTGTTTCTGAAGGTTTGATACATATGTGGAAAAAGACAATTTTCCAGAAAATTTTCATTTTCCCACCGAAAAAAAACAGTAAAGTTTCCCAAATTTCCACACAAATTTCCACGACCAAAGTATAGTTTTTCCAAAATCCAAGACCACAAAACGGTAGCTACAATCTTTACCTATCTAACGATACCTCATTTTCCGGGATCCGTAACAGTTCCATTCATGTAGTGACGTTTTCCCTCGAGTCGATTTAGTCACAAAAGCCGCTAAATTGGGTGGGTGGGAGTTGGAGGGGTGGTCATTTACTGACCAAAAACTCCACTAGACCCCCCAATAACTATACATTTTCTTGTTTCTGAAGGTTTGATACATATGTGGAAAAAGACAATTTTCCAGAAAATTTTCATTTTCCCACCGAAAAAAAACAGTAAAGTTTCCCAAATTTCCACACAAATTTCCACGACCAAAGTATAGTTTTTCCAAAATCCAAGACCACAAAACGGTAGCTACAATCTTTACCTATCTAACGATACCTCATTTTCCGGGATCCGTAACAGTTCCATTCATGTAGTGACGTTTTCCCTCGAGTCGATTTAGTCACAAAAGCCGCTAAATTGGGTGGGTGGGAGTTGGAGTGGCGGTCATTTACTGACCAAAAACTCCACTAGACCCCCCAATAACTATACATTTTCTTGATTCTGAAGGTTTGATACATATGTGGAAAAAGACAATTTTCCAGAAAATTTTCATTTTCCCACCGAAAAAAAACAGTAAAGTTTCCCAAATTTCCACACAAATTTCCACGACCAAAGTATAGTTTTTCCAAAATTCAAGACCACAAAACGGTAGCTACAATCTTTACCTATCCAACGATACCTCATTTTCCGGGATCCGTAACAGTTCCATTCATGTAGTGACGTTTTCCCTCGAGTCGATTTAGTCACAAAAGCCGCTAAATTGGGTGGGTGGGAGTTGGAGGGGTGGTCATTTACTGACCAAAAACTCCACTAGACCCCCCAATAACTATACATTTTCTTGTTTCTGAAGGTTTGATACATATGTGGAAAAAGACAATTTTCCAGAAAATTTTCATTTTCCCACCGAAAAAAAACAGTAAAGTTTCCCAAATTTCCACACAAATTTCCACGACCAAAGTATAGTTTTTCCAAAATCCAAGACCACAAAACGGTTAGCTACAATCTTTACCTATCTAACGATACCTCATTTTCCGGGATCCGTAACAGTTCCATTCATGTAGTGACGTTTTCCCTCGAGTCGATTTAGTCACAAAAGCCGCTAAATTGGGTGGGTGGGAGTTGGAGTGGCGGTCATTTACTGACCAAAAACTCCACTAGACCCCCCAATAACTATACATTTTCTTGATTCTGAAGGTTTGATACATATGTGGAAAAAGACAATTTTCCAGAAAATTTTCATTTTCCCACCGAAAAAAAACAGTAAAGTTTCCCAAATTTCCACACAAATTTCCACGACCAAAGTATAGTTTTTCCAAAATCCAAGACCACAAAACGGTAGCTACAATCTTTACCTATCTAACGATACCTCATTTTCCGGGATCCGTAACAGTTCCATTCATGTAGTGACGTTTTCCCTCGAGTCGATTTAGTCACAAAAGCCGCTAAATTGGGTGGGTGGGAGTTGGAGGGGCGGTCATTTACTGACCAAAAACTCCACTAGACCCCCCAATAACTATACATTTTCTTGATCCTGAAGGTTTGATACATATGTGGAAAAAGACAATTTTCCAGAAAATTTTCATTTTCCCACCGAAAAAAAACAGTAAAGTTTCCCAAATTTCCACACAAATTTCCACGACCAAAGTATAGTTTTTCCAAAATTCAAGACCACAAAACGGTAGCTACAATCTTTACCTATCCAACGATACCTCATTTTCCGGGATCCGTAACAGTTCCATTCATGTAGTGACGTTTTCCCTCGAGTCGATTTAGTCACAAAAGCCGCTAAATTGGGTGGGTGGGAGTTGGAGGGGTGGTCATTTACTGACCAAAAACTCCACTAGACCCCCAATAACTATACATTTTCTTGTTTCTGAAGGTTTGATACATATGTGGAAAAAGACAATTTTCCAGAAAATTTTCATTTTCCCACCGAAAAAAAACAGTAAAGTTTCCCAAATTTCCACACAAATTTCCACGACCAAAGTATAGTTTTTCCAAAATCCAAGACCACAAAACGGTAGCTACAATCTTTACCTATCTAACGATACCTCATTTTCCGGGATCCGTAACAGTTCCATTCATGTAGTGACGTTTTCCCTCGAGTCGATTTAGTCACAAAAGCCGCTAAATTGGGTGGGTGGGAGTTGGAGGGGCGGTCATTTACTGACCAAAAACTCCACTAGACCCCCCAATAACTATACATTTTCTTGATCCTGAAGGTTTGATACATATGTGGAAAAAGACAATTTTCCAGAAAATTTTCATTTTCCCACCGAAAAAAAACAGTAAAGTTTCCCAAATTTCCACACAAATTTCCACGACCAAAGTATAGTTTTTCCAAAATTCAAGACCACAAAACGGTAGCTACAATCTTTACCTATCCAACGATACCTCATTTTCCGGGATCCGTAACAGTTCCATTCATGTAGTGACGTTTTCCCTCGAGTCGATTTAGTCACAAAAGCCGCTAAATTGGGTGGGTGGGAGTTGGAGGGGTGGTCATTTACTGACCAAAAACTCCACTAGACCCCCCAATAACTATACATTTTCTTGTTTCTGAAGGTTTGATACATATGTGGAAAAAGACAATTTTCCAGAAAATTTTCATTTTCCCACCGAAAAAAAACAGTAAAGTTTCCCAAATTTCCACACAAATTTCCACGACCAAAGTATAGTTTTTCCAAAATCCAAGACCACAAAACGGTAGCTACAATCTTTACCTATCTAACGATACCTCATTTTCCGGGATCCGTAACAGTTCCATTCATGTAGTGACGTTTTCCCTCGAGTCGATTTAGTCACAAAAGCCGCTAAATTGGGTGGGTGGGAGTTGGAGGGGTGGTCATTTACTGACCAAAAACTCCACTAGACCCCCCAATAACTATACATTTTCTTATTTCTGAAGGTTTGATACATATGTGGAAAAAGACAATTTTCCAGAAAATTTTCATTTTCCCACCGAAAAAAACAGTAAAGTTTCCCAAATTTCCACACAAATTTCCACGACCAAAGTATAGTTTTTCCAAAATCCAAGACCACAAAACGGTAGCTACAATCTTTACCTATCTAACGATACCTCATTTTCCGGGATCCGTAACAGTTCCATTCATGTAGTGACGTTTTCCCTCGAGTCGATTTAGTCACAAAAGCCGCTAAATTGGGTGGGTGGGAGTTGGAGTGGCGGTCATTTACTGACCAAAAACTCCACTAGACCCCCCAATAACTATACATTTTCTTGATTCTGAAGGTTTGATACATATGTGGAAAAAGACAATTTTCCAGAAAATTTTCATTTTCCCACCGAAAAAAAACAGTAAAGTTTCCCAAATTTCCACACAAATTTCCACGACCAAAGTATAGTTTTTCCAAAATTCAAGACCACAAAACGGTAGCTACAATCTTTACCTATCTAACGATACCTCATTTTCCGGGATCCGTAACAGTTCCATTCATGTAGTGACGTTTTCCCTCGAGTCGATTTAGTCACAAAAGCCGCTAAATTGGGTGGGTGGGAGTTGGAGGGGTGGTCATTTACTGACCAAAAACTCCACTAGACCCCCCAATAACTATACATTTTCTTGTTTCTGAAGGTTTGATACATATGTGGAAAAAGACAATTTTCCAGAAAATTTTCATTTTCCCACCGAAAAAAAACAGTAAAGTTTCCCAAATTTCCACACAAATTTCCACGACCAAAGTATAGTTTTTCCAAAATCCAAGACCACAAAACGGTAGCTACAATATTTACCTATCTAACGATACCTCATTTTCCGGGATCCGTAACAGTTCCATTCATGTAGTGACGTTTTCCCTCGAGTCGATTTAGTCACAAAAGCCGCTAAATTGGGTGGGTGGGAGTTGGAGTGGCGGTCATTTACTGACCAAAAACTCCACTAGACCCCCCAATAACTATACATTTTCTTGATTCTGAAGGTTTGATACATATGTGGAAAAAGACAATTTTCCAGAAAATTTTCATTTTCCCACCGAAAAAAAACAGTAAAGTTTCCCAAATTTCCACACAAATTTCCACGACCAAAGTATAGTTTTTCCAAAATCCAAGACCACAAAACGGTAGCTACAATCTTTACCTATCTAACGATACCTCATTTTCCGGGATCCGTAACAGTTCCATTCATGTAGTGACGTTTTCCCTCGAGTCGATTTAGTCACAAAAGCCGCTAAATTGGGTGGGTGGGAGTTGGAGGGGCGGTCATTTACTGACCAAAAACTCCACTAGACCCCCCAATAACTATACATTTTCTTGTTTCTGAAGGTTTGATACATATGTGGAAAAAGACAATTTTCCAGAAAATTTTCATTTTCCCACCGAAAAAAAACAGTAAAGTTTCCCAAATTTCCACACAAATTTCCACGACCAAAGTATAGTTTTTCCAAAATCCAAGACCACAAAACGGTAGCTACAATCTTTACCTATCTAACGATACCTCATTTTCCGGGATCCGTAACAGTTCCATTCATGTAGTGACGTTTTCCCTCGAGTCGATTTAGTCACAAAAGCCGCTAAATTGGGTGGGTGGGAGTTGGAGGGGTGGTCATTTACTGACCAAAAACTCCACTAGACCCCCCAATAACTATACATTTTCTTGTTTCTGAAGGTTTGATACATATGTGGAAAAAGACAATTTTCCAGAAAATTTTCATTTTCCCACCGAAAAAAAACAGTAAAGTTTCCCAAATTTCCACACAAATTTCCACGACCAAAGTATAGTTTTTCCAAAATCCAAGACCACAAAACGGTAGCTACAATCTTTACCTATCTAACGATACCTCATTTTCCGGGATCCGTAACAGTTCCATTCATGTAGTGACGTTTTCCCTCGAGTCGATTAGTCACAAAAGCCGCTAAATTGGGTGGGTGGGAGTTGGAGGGGTGGTCATTTACTGAGCAAAAACTCCACTAGACCCCCCAATAACTATACATTTTCTTGATTCTGAAGGTTTGATACATATGTGGAAAAAGACAATTTTCCAGAAAATTTTCATTTTCCCACCGAAAAAAAACAGTAAAGTTTCCCAAATTTCCACACAAATTTCCACGACCAAGTATAGTTTTTCCAAAATCCAAGACCACAAAACGGTAGCTACAATCTTTACCTATCTAACGATACCTCATTTTCCGGGATCCGTAACAGTTCCATTCATGTAGTGACGTTTTCCCTCGAGTCGATTTAGTCACAAAAGCCGCTAAATTGGGTGGGTGGGAGTTGGAGGGGCGGTCATTTACTGACCAAAAACTCCACTAGACCCCCCAATAACTATACATTTTCTTGTTTCTGAAGGTTTGATACATATGTGGAAAAAGACAATTTTCCAGAAAATTTTCATTTTCCCACCGAAAAAAAACAGTAAAGTTTCCCAAATTTCCACACAAATTTCCACGACCAAAGTATAGTTTTTTCCAAAATTCAAGACCACAAAACGGTAGCTACAATCTTTACCTATCTAACGATACCTCATTTTCCGGGATCCGTACAGTTCCATTCATGTAGTGACGTTTTCCCTCGAGTCGATTTAGTCACAAAAGCCGCTAAATTGGGTGGGTGGGAGTTGGAGGGGTGGTCATTTACTGACCAAAAACTCCACTAGACCCCCCAATAACTATACATTTTCTTGTTTCTGAAGGTTTGATACATATGTGGAAAAAGACAATTTTCCAGAAAATTTTCATTTTCCCACCGAAAAAAAACAGTAAAGTTTAGTACTCTGCGTTGATACCACTGCTT